>CBVK0100047520.1:0-15318 GCA_900067695.1 Picea abies
TGAAGCTTGTAATAACACTTCAAAGTTATCAACCAATCAAATGTTTAAAAAATCTGTTATTTTATATATCAAAAAATTAAAAAAAATTATTTCCTATATTTAAGATTAGGTTTGGCACAATTTTTTTTAAATCAATGAACATTAATATGACATCATTGTTATATATAATGCCTCCATAATAATAAATGAAATTGCTATATATACAGATCATATCGTAATATGAATATACTATTCAAAATCTAACAACATCACCATTACATCCAACATTGATAGAACTTACCCTGGCCTTTGCAATAATTCCTTTAAAGATCCAATTTATTCTGCTTAGCGATCCCTATATACCAACTTTTAAATCATAACGTGACTAGAAACTTTATCACATGTCATTTCAAGCTTTTGGTTGGCACGTTTTGATTTTTTTAAGTTAAAAAAGAAACCAAAAGCACTTTTCTTGGGAAGTGAAATGAAAACACCCACAGGAATGGCACATTAGATTCTTGGGTGTTGATTTATGTACACAAGGAGTTTTGACTACTATGTGGATGAGTTTTCTTTTCTCACATAATATTTAAGTTGAAAATTCACAAGAATGATACATTAGATTGTTGGGTGTTGATTTATGTAAACATGGAGTTTTGACTACTATGTGGAAGAGTTTTTTTTTTGGAAAATAATTTATATTAATTTTATTTATATGGTTTAAATAATAAAAATAAAATTAATTTTAAAACAATTTTTAATATAAAAATTAAATATAATTAAAAAATTATTTTAATTTAATTTTATATACAATAAAATAATATTTACTTAAATTTAAATTGTTTTAATTATTAAATTAAAAATTAATAAAAATCATTATAAAATTAAACAATTTCCTTTAAATACTTTTTAAGGAATTCTATATGTATAAAAAATATAACATTATACATCTTTACACCCTTACATACTTTTGGTGTAAGATACATTGAACCCACTTTCACAAAATTTGGTCATGAACCATTGCTTTAGCCAAATAATATAATATAATATTGATAATATGTTCTCATCCATATGTTATTAAGCACTTTAATTTGATATTTTATTAAGCATTTTATTTTGATATTTTAGTTAAAGATTTGTATTTACAAATATAAACTTTAAAATTTCATTATATATCTCTTTTATGTATGGTATTAATAAAATCAATAATGATCACAAGAGATATTGTTTTTTTGGGATATTATTTATTATAAAATTGTCTTTTAATTCTAGTGTAAGATAAAAAACTATTTTTCATTGGTCAAGAGTTCATCTTCCTCCAATATAAAGAAATAGATTAACAATTCAAAATTCAAAGACATATGTCAGGAGTGAAAGTTTGCCCCTTACGAACCACCAACAAAGTTATTCTAAATAGTGTGGTTTTCCTTGAATAACGGTGATGAGTTAGTGCACATTCACAAATAGTAGCCAATAATGATTGTCCTCACTACTAATTGACATCTATTTTTTCTAAATCTAGAGAAATCGGTAACTGGCCGAGATTACTTGGACGAGACAAAGGTTCAAATCCCACTAGATACCATCATAAACCCTAGGCTAGTGCCAACACCCTGCAAGCCAACGCCTAACAACAAACTTATGAGTTAGCAAGGGCAAGACATCCAAAGACACACCCACGAGGGGGTCCCAATCATGGGGGGCGCCTATCCTTCTAGCCTTATCACAATGAGGCAACGTTTCATCGAAGATTTGAACCCAAGTGGGGAGATTACAAGATCTACCTCACAACCGTCTTGTCAAATCGCCTCAACTTAATTGACAACTAAGTTATGATAAGTTATGCCACCTTTAAAAGAGTATCAATGAAATCACTAACTCCTTATCTTTGAAAATCTCATTAATGAGAATAAATCAATGCTTTAATATTAAAAAAGTTGAGTTAGGTCTTGTCAAATATCCGATGAGACTCTAGCTCGTTATGATAAGGACATAAGGGTAGACATCCCCATGAGTGGGACCCCCTCGTGGGTGTTTCTAGACGTCTCAGACCTTGCTAAGTCATAAATTTCCTAGTAGACACTAGCTTGCGGGTTGTTGGCACTAGCCTAAAGGTTATAGTGGCAATCAACCAGATTTGAACCTAGACATCGTCCATATAATCCTCACTAATTATTGATTCCTCTAGATTTTTATTTTTTATTTTTTAAAATTTAAATCTAATATAATATTTCATTAACTTTTTATTGGTTGCTTTCTTGCAAGTGATGAAAGTTGTTTCAAAGGGTTGCATAACCCTCCAAGAACCATTGTTACATATATTGGTGTATGGCTTACAATTACATATTTAATGTTTCTTTAAGAGTAACATTGGCTTTCTCAATTTCCTAGTGAATGTTTATGTTAGTGAATGTTTATGTTTGTTTGATTGTTAGTATGGACATATTTTTTTTAAAATTGATAAAATTTGTTGAAAGTTATAATTTTACTTGATGAAAATTTTGATATGAAATTTATATTTAAAGTTTTAGATTATTATAAAACAATTTAGATTGTAAAATTTTCAAAAATTGAATAAATCAAAGTGAAACTTTGTTTTATCCTAGAAGAAATAAACTATGAAAAAAATTGAATTTGTCCACTTATTAAGTTATTTTATAACTTAATTCTATTTGACTTATAGTTACCACTTGTGTGATGTAAATTTCGTCTCATATTAATATTCTTTTTTTTTTTAAATAGAAGATTTCAAAAGAAGAAAATTCTTCTTAAATTCCACAATTTTTTAATTATAAACCATTCTTCCATTGATTTCAATAAAAACTTGACTATATAATTTATTTTTATTGATTTTAATTTATTTCAAGACAACCTAAATCTAACTCATTCTATAATTTAATTATCTTTAATTTTTAATTTACTTACTACTGTGTAACAATAACTTTAATTTTATATTAATACTCTTCATTTTTCCCTACTTTTTCTTTTTCCAAAATAAAAAACCCAAAATATTAACATAAATGATGGGGTGGAGCATAATAAAAATCTTTGGAAAATAGTGCACACCACATATTTTAACATCATTACACCATTTACATCTCAAGACTATGAAACCAACCCCACGATAGTCACATATTCCAACCCATTCCCATATTCTCTTTAAAACCCATCTTATTATTCCAAGTTATGCCCACTATCCACTTCTTAGAATCCATCTTATTAGACCATACTTCTATATGGTGGTGAATCTCACATCCTTGTAACTTGGTAAGTTGTAGAAAATACTTCTATATGATGGTGAATCTCACATCCTTGTAATTTGGTAAGTTGTGAACCATATTTTTATATGAAGATAAATGTAACACTTATGTAATTTGGAGTTTATATTATGTTGTATATATTGGAATATATAATAATAATAATTTTTTTAATTTTAAGGTCACTACTAAGTCATATATTAAATTGGTGTATGAAATCTTTTTGTTTGTGGGATAATGGACTCCTTCCCCACAATTGTTTGATTACTAAAATCTAGAAAATGTACAACCGGACCTTTTCTGGATTTAAACATATAATCTTAAAAGAAAAATTGATGTATGAAATCCTCTTGTTTGTGGAATAATGAACCCCCTCCCCACAAATGTTTGATTACTAAAATCTACGAAAATGTACAACCCGACCCCTTCTGGATTTAAACATATAACCTTAAAATAAAAAAGTTAATAAATTTTAAATAAAATATTATATATCTAAATATATATAATATTAAATAGTTTAATGTGAAGTGATTATTATTTTATTTTATTTATAAAAATAATAAATAAAAATAAAATAATAAGTTATTTTCCGTGGATGTTCATTCTCCACATAAGTGGGCCCATATGCTTACATCATCATCCATACATATGACAGTTCCTTGTCTCACCCAATGATAATCACAATCGCACCGTGGATACTTAGAGAGTTTGGTCTTTTTGCGCATCCCATTCATACCGATCGAGCACACCGGTGTTGTGGTTCCTGCGGTGAATTATTTGGTTTTCCGTCAACGGGTTCACTCGATCGACTCTCTGATTTCCGTCTTCTGTCAGAAGTACACACACTCTGTTAATATTATTAGTAGATTTGGGCCGCATGCAATGCATTGCAGGAGAGGAGTAAGAGGAAGAAGAGCATGGGGATGGGCACACAATCTGATAATGCAGAAGGGTCTTCTTCATCTTCATTGATGGCCAATAACAAAGGGGGTTATGTTCCAGCAGCTTGCAGTCCAAGGTTTTCAGGTCCTATGACAAGACGCTCGCATTCCAGCTTGCAGTCCAAGGTTTTCAGGTCCTATGACAAGACGCTCGCATTCGGTTTCCAGAAAAAACAGCCACGATATGGATATGGATATGGATATTGATCTGGCCTCCCCAAAACAACAGGGTCATGGTCATGGTCATGGGCATTCCGCATTCTTAGAAAACAACGGTCACTGCGCATCCGAGGCACTCAACACTTTGTTCTCCAATAAGGGCTTCCTCGCTGTTTATCTGAACAACAAGAAGAGTTTCAGGCAGCAGATATTTGCCTTCATGGGCGTATTGCTGGTCTTTTTTATTCTGCTCAAAATGTCAACAGTCGGATATCTCGGGTCACGGATCGAACATCAGACGGGTCTTAAGGTGACAAAGCTTTTTCCTATCCTCAGATCTAGAATGCTTTGTTTCGAGAATTATAGGCGTTAGGGCTTGCTTCTGATATCAAAATTCCCACAGTTTTGAATCTGCCCCCATTTTTACAGGGCAGCACTCGCTCATAAATCTCAAGTAATTGCCATAGAATGTTTTGGAACTCTACCATTGGATGGAGGATATTCCAAATAGCTAGGCTCAGTTCTTGCCTTTGATCTTCACTTTTGCCTCTTTGTACTTTCTTGGCTGCGGATTTGTATTCTGCCAAAATTGCCCAGGACTTGCGCCTAGCTTCATCTTGGCTGGGGTATGTATTCGGTCAAACTTGCCCAGGATTTGCGCCTATCCTCGTCTGTTAGAAATTCATACAATATAGGTGGGATACGCCACAAGAAGAGAACCCTTGTGGACAGCTTAACACCTTTTCCACCTCATTTTTAAAGTTGAAATAGTTTGCACCAATCTTCCTTATGAATCTCTGCTAAACCCCTTGTTTTTGCAACTGGAAAAAGTTTCTCTTAAATCACTTTCCTACAATCACCTGAATGAGAATGTGTTTGTGCAACCTAGCTCCATCTCGGTTTAGGGTATTCTTTTATAAGTCTGTCAGCTGCCCCTTTTTGGTGTGGGCATTGATTAAAGAAATAAAAAAATAATTTCCTGATTATTACCAATGCCTTCCAATCCATTGGAAATAGCTCTCCACATCCTGGACTAGCAAAGGGTGTCTATCATCAAAGGTGTATGTAGCTGTAGCTCAGTGTTAGAACAACCCATGGGCCAGGAACAGGTCCTTGTTTGAATTCCTAGCTTGTTTAATTTTCAATATAATGTTACCTTTAAGGAGCTAGTTAAGCATTGCTCATTTATCCCCTATGGAAGCAATTAGACTCTGGTCTTGTAAATCTATTCTTGTACTGAGACCATTTAAGCAAGTTCTAGCATTTTGTCTTTATATACTCTGCCCTCTCTTGGCCTGATGGCACTGTAAGATCACAGATACTAATGAAGCCAGTATGGTATAGTTTCTTTCACTATGAGATGGTTAGTATTGAGTAGCCAGACAGCTGCTTTTTCTTTTGGATTTTCCACATAATCCTTAAATCACTTATCCATTGTTGTTTTAAAGAAACAAATGTGATGGGAAGAATTTTCATTCAGATTGAAGGGATCTTTGAAGTTTGGAATGTAGCTTGATAGTCCGAAGATCGAAAGCAACACAGTAGGCTTCCGGTGGAAGTTTTGCAAGAGTTATTCAAACTATAAATTTGAGACTTCCAATCGATCCTACTTTCTTTTCACAAGTAAAATACTATTGCAGCTTTTCATTTGAAGGGCCAAGTATTGAGAGGTTAGTCCAGGTTAGGTAAAAGGCCCTTTGAAAGACACTTAAGTTATTGAATTAATCCTTGCTCTATCCATACCGTATTTCTGGCTGCAAATTATGTCATGACAGTTCTCTTACTGTTTTGTTAACTTACCCCTTTAAATTATTCTTCGCATGAACAACTTACAAAGAAATATATAACTGACATAAGTCAAATTACTGATCATTCTCAGAATTATTGAATGCCACATATGATTGTCTTGGCTAGTGTATATTTTCAATGATTTTTCTACTAATATGCAAAGATTGAAAGATGTCTTTCAGACATTCAAATATTGTTTTCTTACTAATCTCTTTCTCTTGGGGTTCTTAGGATCCATCTACGGGTAGTATGGTTTTACAACCATTCAAAACTTTTGAGAAAGGTGCCCAATACCTTACTCAGGAAAATGGCCTCAGGCAATCAACTTCTGCAATGGCAGCAGATGGAGAAATAGTTGCAATGGACAAAGAAGTAGAATATGAGGTATCTAAACTAGGAATCTTTCATTGACTGGAGTAAACAAATCGAGTTGAGATTACTTGCCGATGTTAATTAACCTATCATTGCTTCTGGTTCTCATGTCTTGTGATAAACAACTTTCTTTCTTCTTGCAGTCTCCGGAAATCTGGTTGAAGCCAAAAGGTGATGACCTAGAGCAGTGTATTGAACGATCAAAAAGTTACAAAAGTGAGTTACAATCATCATTACCTTCATTTTTTATGCCCATACAAGGTCAAAAGAATTCTGTGATATCAGATTGTATTGGTAACTCGTTACGATCCACTGACTGATTTGTTCTTTCCAGAGCTTGAGGGAGGCACAAATGGGTTTTTATTAGTCCATGCAAATGGTGGTCTGAACCAAATGCGAACTGGGGTATGTTTACACTGCCAATATCATTGAAATACAAATTTCCAATGATACTTGATCTTTTCCACTGAAAGAAAATATTTCAAAGTATTCTTAAACTGGCTCTTAGTGTGTTTGGTGTGCCATTTCACATGTTCATCTCCATGGAAGGCTAGACATAGTTAATATCTTTTGTTTTATATGCAGATCTGTGACATGGTCGCTGTTGCAAGAATAATGAATGCAACTCTCGTCCTTCCTTCTTTGGATCACAGCTCCTTTTGGACCGATCCAAGGTTTTTTTACTTGAATGCCTTTTCTTTGGATGTCAATCAGCATTCAACACAGACTCAAATAATTCAAACCACCTTGACTATCATAATTGTCTGTTTTGTGCAGTGACTTTGAAGATATATTTGATTGGCATCATTTTACTAAAACGTTGAGAGAAGATGTCAGAATCGTGAAATCCCTACCGGCATCTTATACAAAAATTGAACCTTTGCAAAAAGCCCCAATATCATGGTCAAAGGTTGGATCACTAACACTTTCTTTTAGTATTTAGAGTTTGATCTTGCAAAGTTGGCCAATATCTTAAAAAATGCTCCAAGTTCCTTATCATGCCATGTATTATTTGGAATCTTGGATGCAGCATACATACTACAAGGATGAAATGCTCCCTTTGTTGAAGAAGCAAAAGGTTATACACTTCACTCACACTGATTCTCGACTTGCAAATAATGGACTTCCTAATTCCATTCAAAAGCTGAGATGCCGTACAAACTATCAAGCCCTGAGATACACACAATCTATAGAAGAGCTTGGGAAGAAATTGGTGGCTAGGATGAGAAAGAATGGGAAGCCTTACATTGCCCTTCATCTAAGGTAAGAAGCAAAACAATAAATTATGATGTTAATTGATCCTGTGCATGTTAAGTTCGTTAATATTTGTGAAGCTTCCTAGCTTTCTCATGTCATGATATTGATGTGTGTAAAATGAACCAATAATCATGTATGTTATCAGCAATACACATTTAAGTCTTTTATCAGGTTAGAACAAAATGAACTAATTCATAGAAATTAATAGTTTGCTATATGTAACGATGTAGATATGAGAAGGACATGTTAGCATTCACTGGCTGTGCACACAACCTTACATTGGGTGAAGCGGAGGAGCTGCGTGAAATGCGATACAATGTAAAGCACTGGAAGGAGAAGGACATTGATGCTGAAGAAAAGCGGAAGCAAGGAGGCTGTCCTTTGACTCCACGTGAGACTGCTCTTCTCTTGAAAGCCTTGGGCTATTTACCAACAACCAACATTTACATTGCAGCAGGGGAAATTTATGGCAATGACAGCATGAGAGCTCTGCAAAATGAATTCCCAAATGTATTTTCACATTCAACTCTTGCTACAGAAGAGGAGCTTGAGCCTTTTAAAAACTATCAGAATAGACTTGCTGCACTGGACTATATTCTAGCACTAGAGAGTGATGTTTTTTTGTATACTTATGATGGAAACATGGCAAAAGCTGTTCAAGGGCATAGACGGTTTGAAGGTTTCAGGAAAACTATAAATCCTGACAGGTACGAGTTTTACCCATTCTTACTTACCAGCCTAAAGGAGATGACTGATATTTTTCTTTGATTGAAATAATTATTTGTAGAAGAAATTTTGCATGCTATACAACAATATAAAAATAAAGGGCACCTGTAATGATTGTGATTTCTTCTGTTTATAGGGAAAATCTGATCAAATTGATAGACGAAATGGATCAAGGACAGATTTCTTGGAATAGCTTTGCATCCAAAGTGAAGGCCACACATTTTAACCGAGTTGGAGCTCCTTATCTAAGAGAAGCTGGTGATTTCCCAAGACTGGAAGAAAACTTCTATGCCAATCCCTTCCCAGGTTGTATATGTGAAAGGCACAAGGAAAATCGAAGACTACTGAAGCAACAGTACCATGCTTAAGCATGGCGCAACTATATATTAGGTTTCAGATCTTCTTGTATTGTACTATAAATTGCAGCACAAAGGTGAATTGGTTTTGGTTTAATGGTTAGCATGAGGGGCTTGCCGATGGGTGTTCACCAGCACAATGGAGATGTACAAGCATAATTTAGAACACGGTGCTGATGACCAATTATCTGCGGTACGGAGCTCAGCTAACCATTCTTCCGTCAAATAGATTGCAAAGGGTTAAAGGAGAAGGTAACATGAAATTTTCCTTCTCATCAACACTAAATTCTTACTTCCTGTACTTATGAGGGTTTTGAAATCAAACCCTTCAACAAGCTTTTGAAAGGAAAGCAGGAACATGAAATTTTCCTTCTCATCAACACTAAATTCTTACTTCCTGTACTTATGAGGGTTTTGAAATCAAACCCTTCAACAAGCTTTTGAAAGGAAAGCAGGGAGTTAATATGTATTCTTTAATATTCTCTGAAACTGAGCGAGAGAGAAGCTGCTGGCAATGGTCTTGCCATGCCAGACACAGCAACCAATTCATTCTTTGGTGTATGGTTGATATTGTCATTGGCATTGCCACATTCAACGAAATTCTATATTCATTCTTTGAAAAAAACTATGTGCATATGAGTGTGATGCTTGATAACTGAAGACTTACCTGGAATTAAGGGATTTCCCACAGCCGCTGAAGTCTGAGATAAAAAAAGATTTTGCACATCGATAATTTGCAAATGCAATAAACGTATAATAGAGTGTGAATGATCTTCAGAGCAAATTGATGCCACCTAATGATCTAATCCTTTATAGCTTAAAAATCTGTGGAACTTAGATTCTTCTACTTCACATTATTCGCTTTCTCCCTCAAACCCTGCCCTGCTGATTTTATACATCTGCAAGTCGACATTTTTATGGATATCATATCTTGTAGTTTTAGTTCTCATCAGGCTTGCAGACCAGAGTGCCATCTTCATCCATATGTTATTTTTCATCTACAGACTCCAG
This sequence comes from Picea abies, assembly GCA_900067695.1. Classification (NCBI taxonomy): domain Eukaryota; kingdom Viridiplantae; phylum Streptophyta; class Pinopsida; order Pinales; family Pinaceae; genus Picea; species Picea abies. The sequence goes on from CBVK0100047520.1 coordinate 9,847, forward strand.
AGAGCTCCTACTGCCCAATCTCAACTCAATGCTGATTGATCCTTGCACATCATAAGGGCTAGCCCAATGGAACCCATTCATCCGCTAGTCCATTATTCTCAGCAGGATGTCAAGATCTGATCACAACTTCAGCATAAAATGTCACTACATAAATCGTGTGCAGTTATCCTCTCTTCATAACAATAACTAATTTTATACAAATACACGAGTTGAAAATTATTTCACACAAAGCTGCTTTATCCATAGAAATGGTTCTCAAAGTTTCCACCATTTATTGTTACGTTTGTTCTGCATTCTAGTGGTCTCCTATAATAACTTAACTACGTACCAGTATATCTTAATTTGTTTCACACAACTGTTGACAAAAACGTCTTCGTGCCAATAGACCATTCTGAACCTCATTTGACAGAAAGAACTTGGAAAATTTTAGAGGAGCCTGTTATGATTCCCTCATTGGGACGAATAAGATTATTCAGAGGAAAAATGATTACCCTATGTGGAAGACTTACCCATATATCTATGAGTGCTCATGGAACTTCAACAAAGGAAGAATTTGAAGTTGTTAAATTTGTTGAGAACAATGCTCCATTTTCCATGTTACTAGGAAAACCTTGGATTGAAGGAGATTAGGCCAGAAGGAAAGAAGAAGAAGTCATAGAACAAAAAAAGCAAGAGTAGAAATATTTCATGACTAGGAGGATCACACACTTGATTGAAGAACAAGATAACCAAGCGAAGCTATTTAAAACTAGAGACTCAGATGTCTAAGTGGGAAGAAAACTAGAAGACCCACAGAAGAATGAAGTACCTATTCCAGATACCGATGAAGTGTTACCCCTGATTTCTAGGAAATAATCTCAACAGTGCAAGGTTACTCTACCAAAAGAAGATAATAATCAAAATGGAAAAAGGAATTCTGAGATGAAGCTCACCGGAAAGAAGGCTATAAAACTAAGTAAGAAGATAGCTAAGATCTTCCAGAGGGAACTTCGTAGAAGGAAAATTTGCAAAGTTGGAACTTTTCTAGGATATCAGAACTACGTCACATGGAACTTCGCCATGGAAAATCAATATAGTTGTTAGGGAATAGTATAATCATTTGACCGATGAATCGAACAGGTAGAAAGGAATTTATGGTCAGAAATTTCACCACCAAACCGTTGGCACCACACCACAACGGACAAAACTAAGTTAATGGAGGCTTCTCACATGTTGCAAGAGATCTATTTCCAAGTTATCTATTTATCCCACCACGCCATGCAATGAGAACAATTTTTCCAACCGTGACTATTTACGCTCGCAAAATAGTTGATTTTGCACAATGATCATCGTGCTATTTCCATCTACCCTATTGCATTGAGCATTTACTCTTCAAAAATGATATATTCAACCACAAGCATGCATGTATGAAGAACTTATCACACTCGAAGAGTCTACAAAGGAAGTACTCATCGACCTCATGACTAAGAGAGCCATGCCTGAAAGAGTAATGTCTGTGGGTGTACAAGCGCCATCGACGAGAGGAGTGTAAGCCTCTCCGTCGACTACTCATGGAGCCAGACCATCCCGACCATTAGCAGAAAAGCAAACCAAACACAGAGATGACCTAGAAAATGTGAAGATGATCCCGACCATATTGCCTGAATACATCCTGCCTTTGGTTGTCGCAGTGAGTCATGATAGTGTGCCAAGATATTTTGAGTATGCCATGGTTACTGCGTACCTCCCGAAGCGGATACGTGCAGTTCAAGCACAACAGGATAGGATCGCAACGTTGAAGTTCAGTGACTTCAACCTCATAGATCGCAAGAACTATAGTATGCTCAACTCGTATAAATACCTGACCATGATTAAGGGGAACAAATCAGAGATAATCCCCCAGTCATGGACGATGAACCTTGCACAATCCACCCTGTTAAATGTAATGAAAATACCACACTTCGGAAGGCACGGAGAATTCAACGCTTGTGTCAAGCTACTCCTGTCATGTTACCATGGCCGCTACTTGTGGCTAGACCACCGTATCACATTCAATCTGAAGCTGATCCATAGGATCACTGGATTAAGTATGCAAGGACTCGACTCATAGGATTTCTATCCAGTAAAAGCCACAGATTGTGCACTAGCGCAGAATATCAAGGATACATACGATGATGTTGAAAAGGGGACGCGAGGCTACAAGGTAGCCTCCATCCAAAATGGCGCAGTGTGCCTAGCCTGCCAGCTAATAGCTAGGAATTTAGTAAGGAAGAACAGACCTACGTAGGTCACATGATTTGTCACTGACCTTTCAGGGAACTGCATAGAAGTTATACAAATGAACTGGGTGAAGTACCTAGTTAATAAACTAGAATTAGACTATCGTAAAGCATAGGATCAGGGCTACAAGTTTCACTTTAGCTAGCTCTTGATCCTCATCAACTCCATTTCCTGGGAGATGCTGGAAGGTGTGACCTTCCTGGATATTGAACCGTTTGAGAAGCTTGCTGTGAAGTTCACCAAACTCTGGTACTCGAGTGATATGAACAAACAGTGGCAATCGAGCACTATTTTTCACACATACTACCTTCAGCTGAAGAGAGACATCTAAGATGAACTTCGCATGGATTCCGAACAACCTATAGAGGTTCCGACCCCTGATAAAGTTCTGCGTATATTGGCACTTCATCTACATTACAGCGCGAGTTGATGAACATAGGGAGTATCTTAAGTTGTACTACAAACTCACGGAAGAGGACCTTGAGTATATCACTAAGGACTAGTCCGCAAAACTCCTTATCCTCGCTGACCCTGCAGAGATGTCTGACACTGAACTGGACAACCCAGAGGCCACCCACAAAGAAGAGAACACACCCGACACTAGCAGAAGGAAGAAGACTGAAGAGGTACAAGACTTAAGCAACACTTGAGGAAATACTGCTTCAGTATCACCGGACTGAGGATGTTGTTCTTGAGTTTATACTTTAAGGATCTAAAGTATACCGTCAAGGCATCTGAAAAATAAATATAATTAAGGAGTAAGAATCAATTACGAAGGGTAAATCAGAGTTGGTTTCTCAACTGTCTCTATCTAGCTTCCCATTGTTCTTGGATGTTGATTTCTCTCTCAATAACTGCCCATGAACGTTCTAATTTAACTCGGGTAGTTGTTGTTTGCAGGATAGTATTAAATAATTTCAGAGCAATGCTAGTTTGATCCTGTAGGCCGGGTTCTATGTTAGGTTGTCTATTACTTGGGACAATTATGAGGATTAAAATTTTATTAAATTATAACAGTTTTAGAAAATTTGTTTCTTCAGTTTTGTGGGATGAAATAGAAAACGAATTTTGGAACTTAAAATAATAACATAATAACAATAAAGTTCGTCTCCTGTACTTGAAGTAATTTGAGAATATTAAGATAACCACAAAGAAACACTATTAGAGAATATGAGGCTTTAATCTTGAAAGAATCTCATATCATAACAGAAGAAGGAAAGGAAAACAAGATTTCTAATGTAGTATAAGATATAACCATCCAACAGACCTACAGGTCTTGAAACTGTTGATAGCAATCACAGAGGAAAAACTATAAATAATTAGATAGTTGAATAAATTCAAACTATAGTAAAATTTTGAATTAAACTATAGCTGATCATTCATTAGAAAGACATGGTATATATATATATATATATCAACTCAGTTGATTGCTGGTCTTCCTTCATTCTACAAAACAAGCGGTGCTGGCCCGGACTGTGGCAATATTTTATATATATATATATATATCAACTCAGTTGATTGCTGGTCTTCCTTCATTCTACAAAACAAGCGGTGCTGGCCCGGACTGTGGCAATATTTTTTTTTTCTTTTTTTTCTTTTCGTCATTGATCACTTTACACACATGCTAAGGTGCTTTGTAAGTTTTCAAAAGTTTTACTCCATCTATTCCATCAAATGAAGGAGGATTCATAAACTCTGAGACTCAATATTTTTGTGCCCTTTTGGTTCTACTTAACCAATATTTCTTATCTTGCACTAACAATTTGGTTACATAACAAAGAAACTAAATACCTAAATCCAATTATTGTTATGACCTTACGGTAAGAATTAATTGCAGAAGTAGGACACCATTTTTTCTCTTTAAATCATAACCATATTCATCATTATAACATATTTACTTTATAATTGGGGAGTACGTCAGCATTCTCTTTTCAATGTAAGATTCAAGAGTCAAATTTCATGGAGTTCCTAACTTTACGTTAAATAAGGATAACTTGCATATTTTTAAAATTGTTCATGGAGTTCTTAACTTAACATTAAATAAGGATAACTTACACATTTTAAAAATTAGTAGTTTAAATCTACTATAGAATGAGTCTTTTTTGTCTTTTTTTGGTTGTTCAAAATAATGTGAGATGAAATGGAAATATGATAGGGATCATTTTGGGTTTGATGGAAACATAAATATTTGATATTAACATTGCACGATCCAGGTATAGGAGTATGCAAGGATGTTAAATCCATTTTTGCATTAAAAACAACAATTTCATTAAATTCAAAATTGCAATTTCAACAAAGATTATATGGTTGGATTTCAATGATGGCAAATTTGAAAAGGTCGAAATCATAGAATGTTTAACCTTCTTTATGAAAATGCATGCTACACTAGAGCACTTAGAGCTAGCCAACTTGCATTAATTGTAGGGAGGTGGATGAAGATTAAATAAGGATTGTCTTCATTTGTTTTTTTATTCTCTTTACAATAATTCTATTTTCATGAAATACACATCCAATGAAATTGAGTGGTTACTTCCCCTCATTTCAAGAATGACACCTAGGGTAACCCAGATTTTACAAAAGCTTAAGGCTTTATCAATACATGATTTAAATCTATTGTAACAATAGACTCATTAAGAACTCAACATGTCACTTACTAGAATAGAATCTAGATAGAGAAAGATACTCGTCCTTTCAACCACTTGGACTAGAATAATTTCTAATCGTGTTCATCATTAAATTTATTTTCCTCCATTCAAATCATGTTATCATGAATGCTTCGAGGATTCTATGCGTCTAGGTTTTAAAGGTGATGTTTTGAGTGTTGTATTACGTCTTTTCAAAAACACACTATATTTATATCATAAATCCGTGACCGCTTTTCTTTAGCGTGGGTGATGTGTGACTTCTTGTTCCTCTCCTAAAATAAGCATAAAAGGAATGACATTATATTTACAGATAATTTTATCCAATGAAAATAATTGTTTGTTAGCGGCTTGTTCAAAATTGATACATGAATTGTAGTTGAATGAACTGTAAATTGTCGTGGATATTACATTGGAATAGTTCATCACAACAGATTTGATAAATAGCTGAAATCTTTATTATTAAGGTTATTTTTCTTTTAGATTCCAAGAATATTGAGTTATTGATTTTCTGCGTATGCATGAAATAAATAAAATGCGGAAAATAGAGAACAGTAAAATACAATCACAC
>CBVK0100047545.1:0-20445 GCA_900067695.1 Picea abies
GTCACTTTAATAAAAGAACTACTTTATCACAACTTTATAAAAAACCATTACAAAGTCAAGTGTCTAATAGTGTAGGTACAAGGTAACTTCCTCATACAAGACACACATGTGGAGTACCTCCCATGTCCAGCCTCCAAATTCCCTTCAAACGCTCTTCTTCATCCACTAAGTCAGTAAAAATAGTCTTTAGACATTGACCAACCAAACAACAACCCAATTTATCCTCATTATGTTGGATCTAAAACAATGTTGTATCCTTCACTTCATCGTCAATATACCCTCCAACGTGGACAAGGGCTTGTTGACCCTAAAATCAGGATTTAATGCCACGGGTTGGCTCTCATTGTCAATTTTATATTAAAATTCAAACCCTAAACATCAGGTCGCCCCCAGTCTTTTAGTCAAAGTTTGGATCTCCTTATAATTTTAATTTTTTTTAAAATCAAATTTCTTTACCCCAAGTCAACCTTGTTTCACTATTTTCATCCCAACATATATATGTATATACATATGCCCTCATACTCATTTTGATCATTATTTCTTGGGAAAATACATTTCTTTGTAAGATCAGATCACTCTACTCATGTAGTCCTTATGTCAGGATGAGAAGGTTAAGGATTTCTAGTAACTCAAAAAAGGATAGATCCATACAAACCATCTCTAGGAATATTGTTTCTGTGTAATTTCACCATCAGAGGAATGTGACCATCAACCAGTGAAGCTAGTGTCTCCATACTTCTGATTTGTTTTCTAGGTTCATATTTGACTGGAAAGATTCCAAAGAATGAAGGGGAAACAACTCTAACCACATTGATCTTTCAGAACTGGTAGAATCATAATATTCATGATCGTTTCATGAAAATTCAAGACCTACACAACTAATCCTCCTCTGACTGCTCTGTATTTGGCACCATGAAATTCACAACAGTCTTCAGAAATATATGTTCTAAGATGAACCCATGATCATCAGAACAATGGTAAGTAAAAAAAATTGGAACAAGAACTATGTATTCAGAGCTACCTCCAGGGCTGATTTTATCCAAAGAGTGAGCTCATCCAATATTACATTCTTGTAATTTACTCTTGTTGGACCTTTCATAGATGTATTGGATAAAAAAACCCTTCGCAAATTGAATTTCTAGAACATGCTGAATCGCAATTTGATCACAATGATCTTGTTTTTGATGACTATTTTGATGTTCCAAATTTGATTGTGAGCATCAATATATCATTGATTGATCCTTTACAAACCTAATTTATGATCCCAATGCATAGATGTTAACAACCGAAAATTTAAGGTATGCAAAGCACAATGAATTTGCAGATCCCCATGAAGAAATCTTAGCAAACGAACAATCCATCACCATGCAAGGCACTGGAAACATTGATCTAATTCAAGAAATGTTGTCATCTCAATCTACTCCAAAATCACATGTTAATCCTTGAGGGAAGATGCATCGCTCGTCCTTGGATTTTAACTCAATACTTCAACAATCCTCACATGCTTTTAATGATATTATAGGGGAAGGATCAGAGTTATCTTTCACTCAACGTTTCCCTCAAATAATTAGACATCATCTCTCTTCTTAGCAGGTGGTTCATGTGAAATATGGGCCCGGGGAGTCTTTCCTGGATAATGAGGCACTTTGGTTTCGACCGATGGTTATGTCAAGTTCTCATTGTCTTTCTTCAACCCTTGGAATGAATTTTTCCACCCACACTGTGACTCTCTTTCTCATTTTCTTTCTTCGACCCCTAGAATGAATATTTCCACCTACAAGATATATTGCACAAAAAATTCATTTATGAATCTCATCAGGTATGTCACTCATTTTCAATTTCCTTCCAACAGTGCTACGGTAATAATTGTAAATTTCATGATGGGATTGAATCTTGGTTGGAGGAATCCTACGTGTCTACATACCGCATGTACCATAACATTACTAAATTTAACATGTTTGGATATTTATTTGAAACAATTCTTCCTATCCTTGATTTCTCACTACTCCATTGTCTGCAATTAACTTTTGATGAACATGTGGTTGCAGGTTTGGAGTTACTTGATTGGATCCACTGGAATTATGCTTTCACTTAGCCTTCTTTTAGCCAGTGTAGGATAGAGTAGGAATAGGAGTAGCATATTTCATATCTTCCTTTATTCCTACATAGTTTAGATGTTTTCTTTCATTTTTGTTTGTATAACATAGATCTGGACTTGTCCTGGTTTCTTCTATAAAGGCCACTAGTTGTTCATAGTTTAGTTTGCATCTCGCGATAGCTTTTAGCCAGTGTAGGATAGAGTAGGAATAGGAGTAGCATATTTCATATCTTCCTTTATTCCTACATAGTTTAGATGTTTTCTTTCATTTTTGTTTGTATAACATAGATCTGGACTTGTCCTGGTTTCTTCTATAAAGGCCACTAGTTGTTCATAGTTTAGTTTGCATCTCGCGATAGCTTTCTTTAGTTTAAGTTTATTTTTTCATAAAAAAATTAATTATTTTCATTTGATTCATTTCATTTTTTTTGTTTGACTAAAAGCTTGGATTAACCTTGGTTATCATTAGGAAACATTGTGAAAAATTCTCTAAGAAGTCCAACTAGAAGATTCATGTTCACTTTAGATACATTTACTATAACATTCACAGCTAAATAGTTTAATATCTTACACTACTGAAAGTATCTATTGTATGAATACTTTGCATCTTGGGAGAGAATCATATCATATTTTCATGTCCTTGTTGTTCATGATATGAAATGACTTTGAAAACCCTAGTAATCAATTTGTAGATGGATATGCCTCTCGCAAAGGCTTATTGACCAATAGATCGATGTCACAGTATCACAGGTTCGTCCTCTTGGTTATCTAAACAAAGAGTGGTGAGATAAAACTTGGTTACAAACATTATCTTTAGGTATGATTTTATACATTTGAAACTTTTATGATGGAGTTGATTTCAAGAATGCAAAAGGAGGACTATTGAGTTCTTTAGAAGAAATTCAAAATTTTATAACATATTGAGACCTCTATACCTTAACTCTTTTATAATGGTGTATGCCGAGTATGGGAATCAAAGTGTTTGTTATTCTATAAAAAGGGTGTGCTTGAGACTTTATATTGCAAATAGAATACACACAAACATTTTGATGTTGTTTGTCAACCGCTTGAGTTTTAAGGTCGTTTTCTTTTCCTAATCATCACAAGTGACAAGATAAATATCCTTTCCTTGGCCTTCTAACATTGGATTTATGAAGTTTGTCTTCTTATCATCATGCATTAGCCATATTTCAGAAGACCTGCATAGTATTTTCATATTAGATAGCTTCCTTTCATGACTTGGGCATATGAAATTATATGTTTTCACTCTTGCTGAAGTTTGAAAAGTGTGTCCTTGAATCTCTTTGACTCAAATTTAACCATCTTGATTTTATTTCCCACTCCATTGCTTTACTCTTCGAAAAATCAGATGCAACATATGGACTTGGAATAACTGATTGGTTTTCATTGGCTCTATATTGATATGGTCTTATTTTGATTTGTTCATGAAGTTCATTGGTTCCCTGCCTTCATCTTGATCTCATTGGGGGTTGTTACATCATGAGGTTTCTGACGCTTTTGTATTTTCAATTGATGATCATTATAGCCAGAGTAATTTTCTTCTCGAAAGAATTCCACTCAATAGAACGATATTCAAGCTAAGTCGACTCCACCTCTCTACTAAGATCATTGGCAATAGGAACTGGTAAGACTCACATTGTGACTTCATACATCCCAACATGTAAATTTCATCGTCTATTCAAAGATTCATCTTTTGGTTTAGTGTTCCATGATACCCCAGATACATTCTCCAGTTTTGTTTCATGAGTGAAATCCATGCAGACATGTTTTTCCGGGAGGGATTTATCTTCTTTGACATTTCTTTCAGTCATATTTTCTAACGGGTCAAATAACGATGTTCCAAATTGACTAATAAATAAATTCATATAATGTGTCATTATTTTTTATCGATGATATGTGTTTTTCACCTGTGTGCAGATCCATCTTGTGGAAGTTTGTGCTCTCTTGAAGAGAAGGACATGAGTTGAAGAATACAAATGGCTTCAACAAATTTGACACGACCATAGGACATGACACCTGAGAACTTTATTCACAGATCTTTTTTTCAAATTCTATTCTTGATCATCCCCACATTATTCTCTTAATCACTTTAATTTATGAAAATTTCAAGTTGAAATCAATATTATACCTTGAACGATTTTTCCATGCATGTACAAGTGCACAGTTGGTATCATACTCCTTATTTGAAATAGTGAAAGGATGAGCATGTTGGCAACAAGATAAGTTCTTGATTTGGGAGACCTAGAGTCACAACTAGAACAAAGCATATCATGGGTGACAAATGGAAGTTCGTTCAAATCTATACTTCTCAGAGCATAAGGATGCATAGACGAGCCAGTAGTTTTCGGAATATCAGAATGCAAAATGAAATTCTTAGCTAGCACTGGAACTAAATCCCATTTGAATGAAATAATACATGTATTAACTTTCGCATGGAATAGTCTTTTCAAGAGGCTACAAATTGCTTGTTGGTTGGAATGCATGAATATCCTTAAAGCTGCTAGAAACACTTACATTTATGATCTCTTTCTTATTTTACTTTCTTTAGTGACTGCATATCTTTGATCGTCATTTATCCAAGGTTTCATTTTTCAGTTGCAACAGGTTTTGAGTCGAGTTCTAGTTCTAAATACGTCTCTTCTCTTTCTTTCCTCGTCACATTTTCCCTTGCAGAAAGTTATTTCCCTAAGTTATATTCATCTTGTAATTCCTCATTATATCTGATGGCATACAGATAGCTCACACCAATTTATATTTTGTAGCCAACGCCTTCACACTGGAAGTAGGCTCAAATCAAATTGCATCTCTTTTCTAGCTAATGAGTAGAATTAGGGGTCTTTGTTTGAATATAAATCAAAACTATTTTGGAATATTGTAATAGCAGTCAAACCATGACTTAACACAATGGTTAATAAATGATCATCCTTGCATATCGGTTGGTGATTAGATCATGTGTAACCGGGGAACCATCCACACACTAAGTAGTTTCTCACATGGAAGGTAAAGTGTTAAAGTATAAACACTAAAAACCAAAAGGGATAACTCTATGTAGATAGGTGCATCAAATATTCGAATAAATCTCAATAGTTGGTAGTCATCCCCTATCAGGATGAAACGCCACAACTTTTCCCATCCACTAGATGCTAAGCATGCACTAAATAAACTGGGAAGGAATGGAAAAGAAAGCTTGACCATACTAGGGGACATGCAGATATATCCATCGAGGCTATGGACACGCATTGGTAGCGGAGCAAGGTCTATGACACCATGGTGACTCCATTGGGGCTATGGATTCTCATGGGAAGTGTAGAAACTACGATATATATATACACACACACATGGTGAAAATATTTCTCTATCCCAAACCTATATCACCCCCATGACAGAGATACCAACCCAAATCATCGACGTAGTTTAAGGAAATCAATCTCACCATAATTCGTCCTCTAGTTATAGTAGATGAGCTCCACTAGCTAGCATGCAAGCATCACTGGTGAACCCACCGTGATGGAATATTTCAGGTAATTGTTGCACATTGTTTCTGAATTTTTTTATATTAAAAGTAATTATATGACCCTCTACATTTTGTTTATAAGTTAAGGAAGACTAGTAGAGATTCTAGCTTCGCCTAATGTGTCACCATTTGTTGTGCTAGGAATCAACAACCTCCTTTTTTCTTGAAAATTTTCTTGAAATATCCTTTCCTTCCCAAGAAAATGGGACCCCTCCTTTTCACTTTGAAGAACTACCATAGTCTTTGGTCCTTATTAATCTCCCTCTAGTCAGTTTTCTTGATGCTTCAAACTCAGTTTGGTTCGATTCATTATTTATATACTTAGACAAATTTTGAGAATCTTTCTTTTGGATATCGTATGAGTTCTTCTCAACTCCTCATGTATGTACCAAAGGAGTTCCCTTGAAGTTCTCTAGAACACTAGAGGAATTTTCCTAAAGTCTACCAAAACACACGATTGAAAACCGAAAAAGATAATGTTAACTCCTATGATTCAAATGGAGGAGTTCTTAAGAACTCCACCAGTTGAACCAGTAAAGTTCCTCAAAACTTCTCTGATACCTTAAGCGCTCGACTGGAACACCTTCCCGTAAATTCCTCTGGTCCAAACTGGAGGTCTTCTAATCATCTCCTCTAGTATGAATGGAGTGCTTCCTCGAATCTCCTTTGAAATGGAAAAGGAAAAACTGACATATTACTTCATGTTATGTGCTCTGGTGCATACTGGAGACCTTCCCACGATCCCCTTTGGTATAACCAGAGATCTTTATAACTTTACATCCGATAGGATGCAAACCTTTACACCGGTCGAGTTAGAATTAACACCTCTGGTGCATACCTAAGGTCTTTCCACCAATGTCTCTGGTATGACCGGAGCACTTCTAAACTCCACCTCCAATGGAACAAATCCTTTCACTGGAATCGTTCCTCCGATGCACTGCTTATCCATGAGCTTCCCTCTTCTATCATCGATGTGCTAGCAAATATATGTCAACCCCTCATTTCCATTGAGTGTATAGACAATGATCTTCAATTCCTCGCTACTATAGAGCTTGTCAATGATTCTCCTTCATCTTAACACCTCTCTTATTCCCCTCGACTCAGCTCCTTCTCGTTGCACTTGTAAATCAACATCCTATAATGTAAAATTATTAATATTTCTATACCTATTTGGATCATTGATAACTGAGCACCTACCTCACCTGATCTACCTTATGTTGCAGTCATAATTAAGTTTGTTTATGTCGCCAATAGCTTTCATTGTGCATACCTTATCAACTTGTTTACATTTTGCTTCTTGATTTTATGACTAACCATGATAATTAAAGTTTCATGTATCACCAAATGGGTTAACCACAACATTTGTATGTCTTGCACTAAATCTAAAACACATCTTAAAATAAAATTGGTCCTCCATGCCCCTAAACAATGTTAATCGCTTAGAACGTCTGTTGTTTTAGTTTATTTATATTTCTGTGCCACTGACACATTACCTTATATCCAATGGATGATCCAAGAGTTTGTACAACACATATAACATAGGAACTCATGAAACTGAATTTTGGAAAACAAACAACAAGAATGAGACCCAGACTTTCATTAAAAAACACCTTTGATAATAATTTTTGGCGTTCGTCAAAGTGATTTTTCCATCCCCGAAATGGGCCAACTGTATGATTTTCTCCATTACAATTCCAACACAACTAAAAAAATTGAAATTTGAGGCCTGAAAGTGTTAAAATGATCACTAAGAAGTTCTCGCCCAAGCCAGTCTCGTTAGTCATAACACTGACAGAATATTTGAATAGCATGTTCAGTTATCTTGCTAAGAGAATCTTTCTACTCTCTCTACATCACAAAAAATGGTACCCTAATATGGCATTGTATGAGCAAGTTACAATCCTTCAAAATCCCCTCCAATGACGTTAGCGCAATTCTACATTCTCTGGTTCAGGTCTTGATTCTCCGGTTCACACCTCCACGCAATAGTGCTTTTGGTAAAAAGGTTTATGTTTATACAAGTTATTTTAAAGTTAATTTTTTTAACTTAAATAATTTAAATTTTATTTAAATGCAAATTATTTGGGTTTAAAAAATCATTCAAACAAATTAGATTTAAATTATTTAAATTTAAATTTTATTTAAACAATAATTAAAAAAGGGATCATATGATATGGAAGATACCAAAGAAAATGTCAAAAGGGGGTTTTAAGAGAATAATATGGGAAAGGTTAAAATGAGAGCCCTCAAGTCTCATGTTGAGGAGAGGGCCCACAACCCATGCACCCCCTCTACTCTGTCCCTTTTAAATCTAATGTGTGCCTCCCCAAATAACTTCATGCACTGTAACAAAGGTAAAAACCCATGCATGCCTGCATATAATTGTTTGACCGGAGCACTTGCCATGAAAAACATCGAACCTTCCCGGAGTAGTTACTATGAAGTCCGTTGGACATTACCCGGAGCAGTTACCGCGAAGTCTATCAGTCATTACCCGAGAATTTACCACGAAGTCCATCGGTTAATCTGGAGAAATCACCACGAATTCCATTGGTGAATCCAGAGCATTTCCCATGAATTACATCAATAAACCCGGAGCATATGAAAACATTAACTCGACCAGAGCAGTTGTGGTCATGAGTTCCAGATTCAAATTATTTCAGGTCATGTTTCCTTCTGGGTTGCATGGATTTAGTTAAGGTTTGGTTAATGACATATGGAGTGGGAGGGGGGGCCAACCCACGACCCCCTCCATATGTTAACTTCAAAATGAAATATGAAGTGGGGAAGGGGCCTGACATGCCACCCCCTCCCCTTTTTTATTATTATTTAGAACATATTATTTAAAACATTTTAAATTTGAGGTGAAGTGTGTGGGGTCCTCCTTTTTAATAATAAGATTTTAAAATTTGAAATCTTTTTAAAATCAAAATATTTTCCCCAGTCCAAAATCAAAATTGAACCAAGCACTATCAATTGAAACCAAACCTTCATGAAACCATCCCACAATGAACTCAGCATGCAACGCACCTATGGTGGAAACACATTCTAAGCCAAGATATCGGTCGATCACTCACAAGTTTTGTACAACAAGACTTGACTAGAGCTTCCCCAATGTTCTAAGGCTTACATTAACCATCGACTCGCTAACACTTGAGGAGTTTGTGTGATGAAATCACGTTCACGACAGAGGATTTCATCTGATGATCTCTGGTTCACACCGGAGGAGTTCCCATGAACTTCTCCTGTACACAAAGGATAAGTTCCCACAAACTTCTCTGAAACATGGACATGACCCTGCCAAAATGTTGTTTGTATTTTGGCCATAACTTTTGACTGGAATGTCGGTTTTGTGTGTTCCTTATACCGTTGTAAAGGTATTTATGAGATATACAACTTCCAGGTTATAAGTTTTGAAAATTTACTTAGAAATTGTCTGAATGTTTTAGGATTAATATCTGGCACCTTGTTAGCATCCCCGGGGAACACAACACATCAACCATGAGCAGAGGAGCAAGGGATCAAATTCAGGGAAGCTTATATTAAATTTAAATTAATTAACATTCCAGTTATATGGGTTCAAATGCATGGTTTTAATAGTTTATTTTGAGGTTACTTTGAGGTCACTCATTTATTGCATGTTGAATGGTGCCAAGTACCAATGCCAAGGGGAGGTCATACTCAGTGTCATCGTAATGTGATCTACAACCAAGGATGATAGAGAAGCAATAAAAATAGGTGTCACGGTAGTAGAGGAGAAATGAAATCATATCAAACTCAAATGGTTGAAGAGGAGTTCTAAATCCCACGGTGATTGGCGATCAAACTTGGATAACGAAAAAAAATTCCCATGTCTAGACTAGTCTTCGTGGTGGGGGAGGGGTGCTATGGCCAAAGTCTATGATAACCCACCAGCACTAATATAAAAATTTGAATTGTAACTATGTATTATGCATTAGATGATAAATATTTATGTTGTCCTTATTCTCTCAGCATTACGAAAGGGATAAGGACAAACATTTTTAAATGAAAGGTCATGGGGAAGGTGGAGAGCCAAGAGTCACATTGAACTCCAATAAATACAAGGATTGTATCCAAGAAAAGGGCTTTTGGCTCTTCAAGAATTGTACATTTTATGAACTATTTTAGGAATATGATGTAAACTAAAATTGAGAATCCCTCCTTGGAGCTTTCATGTACATAAAATTTTAATGAGGAGAAGTCGGTTTGGCCATGCCATTTTCTAAAGAATTTTGATTCTCGTGTTGGACGTACTGTGGACTATTCCTTTACATTTTCTCAGCATTTGGGTTGTGTAAGAATGTACTTCATATTGTATACTAATGTTATGTATGGTGGTTGTGTTCTTATTTATGTTCTTCAGAGAATGTTTATCTAAATCCGTGGGCGTAGAACCGTAAATGGTTGATCAAATGCTAGACTATTATGTATTTGCAATTGTTTGTTCATGTTGTTGTCTTTTCTTTGTGTGACCTATTTTTTGGTCCCTTAATAGGAGCATGGTTGGTTCTATGTTTACTTCTTGGTTTCCTTATTTTAGTCTCGATGCATGCATTTTAAATTAACTACACTTAATTCTTTAGTTTAGGAAACCTTGATGTCACAATTGGTGAAACCAAAACCAGAAATTGTTTTCGAGACAAAATTTGGATGGGTTCCCTACTTCAGATGGTGAGAGGTCTAATTGGGACTTCTTATCGAGGGTGGTAACCTTTGTTGTTGACAAAGGGCGATTTATCCTACGTCAACACCTTTACAGACCAATATTTCTTTATTTCTTACTACTTGTCCATCTTCATCCAATTTGTTTCTGGAGAACCATTTGGTGCCAATCACATTCTTGCCTTTTGGTCTAGGAACAAGTTCTTATGTCTCATTCTTCTCAATCTGATTTAGTTCTCCTCTCATAACATTAACCCAATGCTTATCTTCATTAGCTTATGCAAAGTTCTTGGGCTCTATTTTAGATAGCAAAGAAAAGTTCAATCTTCTTCTAGTCTGAACTATTGTATCTATATCACCAAGAATCTTATTTTTTGGATGATGCTTTTGAACAAATCCGGATGGTGTCTTTGGATCTTGGCATTCTAATTCTTCTTAATCTTTCTTTTCTTCTTCCTCTTCTTCTTCCTTTTCTCATTCTCTGTAGATTCTCTCCTATGGAACTTCATTTGTTTCTGAATTTTCCTTTTGAGTTATTGCTTCATCCAGTCTTACATCAATACTATCTACAAGCTTGCACAATCTTTTGTTGTAGCATTTGTAGGCATTTCTTCCATATGCATAGCCAATAAAGATACCTTCATCTGTTCTGGAATCAAACTTTCCTAAATTACCTTCATTTCTCTTTATATAGCACTTGCTCCTAAATAACTTGAAGTATTTGACTGTAGATGGTCCACCTTTCCATAATTCATAAGGTGTCTTTATGTTGTTCACTCTAATTTATGCTCTATTTAAAATGTATATTATTGTGTTGATTGCTTCTCTCCAAAAGGTGACTGGTAGTTTGGCTTCATTCAACATTTTTCTAGCCACTTATTGTATAATTTTGTTCTTCCTTTATACAACTCAATTTTGTTGTGGATTCCTTGTTGTCGAAAAATGTCTCTTGATTCCACGATTCTCACATAATTCAAATTCATGAGCGGTAAACTCACCTCCTCTAACTAATCTTAAGCACTTTATATTTAAATCATTCTCATTTTCAACTAGGGATTTGAAATCTTTAAACTTCTCAAATTCTCCAAATTTTTCGTTAAGAAATGTAACCCATGTCATTCTCGTGTAATAATCAATAAGCAGCATAAAACAACTCTCACCTTTTAAATTTTGTGTTCTTTCTAGCCTACAAAGGTATGTGTGTACAAGTTCCAATGCATTTGATGTTGAGTACTCATTTTTTTTGAAACTATCTCTCATTTTATTTTTGTGCAAACATGGCTTGAAAATAGTGTCAGTAGGTTTTGAGATCCTTGGCATATCTCTTACTGCTTGTGTCTTGTTGAGTTTTACTAGTTTTTCAAAGTTTAAATGACCCATCCTTCTATGTTAGAACCATATTTTATTTAATTGTCCCCTACAACATTTTTTTCCTTTGACTTCATCGAGAACGTATATATTGCTCGGGGTTATGTTTTCATTTTCCACTAATCTTCCTGAATCTGCTTTCCTTATCCCACATCCTTTAGAATGAAATGTGAGGTTGTAACTTTGATCACACATTTGACTAACACTTAGAAGATTGTGTTTTAACCCTTCAACATACAATACATTATGTGTTTTAGTCTTTCCATTATCAAGACTAACGATACGTTTTCCATCATTCCTTGTAGAAGCATTATCCCCAAAGGTAACATTGCCTCCTTTTTCTTCCTTTAGGGTGAGAAATTTTTTCTAATTCCCTATCATGTGTTTTGAAAATCCACTATAAATGTACCATTGGCTTCATTTGTCTTGAGCATACATTACAAGTCAACATTCTTCCTTCTTTGGTTCTTCTTGCTTCCTTTTCCACACCTTTGTGTATTATTCTCTATGCTTGGTAAGAACATATTATTCCATGTTTTGTTTAGGAAAATTTGTTTTGTTGCTTCTACAGTAATGTTCTTTGTGGACATAGTTATTTCACTTATAACATTCAATATTGTAATCAAGTAGGGGAACAAATGAATTGTAGTTTCTATCAAAAAACCCATGAGAACTTCTGGTTTTTTTTCTCACATAATCATTTTTTGAGGTCTTATAAGAACCTTTATTTATATCTCTCACGTTATCACTTCTTGCATAAGATATACAATCTAGTGCTTTATGACCAAAATTATTGCAAGAAAAACACTAGCCAATAATGATATTTTGGTACCGGGTTTTGAAAGGCCTTCTTGGTGGAACATCTCTTCTGAACTCATTCTTATTATTCTTGTGAGAAGAATCAGGTTTTTGTTGGTCATCATTTCCTTTCCTACTATTGCTTTCATTGTGGATGGAGCCTTTGAGAACATTAGAATAACCTTTAACTTTTTCTTCATTTTCCTTTTTTCGATGGATTTGTGACTTTAGTGCTTGCATCTCCCTCGAGGGTATGGTGTTTTTTTATCGTAGCAAAGACATTTCTTGATGAATGGTGACCTTTTTAACTAAGAATAATATCTAATATTTTTGTACTCTTTCCAAACTTCAAGCTTCTACTCAACTAATCAGTGGTTTTCTCTAGTTTCTTTCTTAAGGAAACGATTTCAGTCTCCAACTTCTCGCAACTTTCTCCCTTTTCCTTTAGTTGAATTCTCACCACTTCTATCCTTTTTTCCTCTTCTATTAGAGTCTTCAGGATGATAACTATTTTTTCCATTTCATCAATATCATGATCCTTCTTTTCATATTTTTTCATTTGTTCTTTCTTCTTTTTATTCTTTCCCTTGAGGTTGTGTATTTCTTCTAAGGCACAAATGAGTTCTACTTCAAGATTCACTTCCCCATCAATGTCTTCTTCTTCTAAATATGATTTTTCTTTTTGATTTTCTTCAATGTCTATATCATTATACTATGTATCCATGGCCATGAAGAGGAATTATTCTTGAATTTACCTGTGTTCTCCCTAGATTTTCCTTCCAACGGTTAGACTATTTCCAAAGGAACTTGCTCTGATACTAATTGTTGAACTTATGCTTATAATGAGAGGGGGGGTGAATCGATATAAGATAATTTTTATTTTAAATGAATATTCATCAATCATTCATTAAATTTTAAAAAATAAATGCATGTAAACTCAAATCATAGTACACAAAGTTTAATTTGGAAACCCTTGTGGGAGAAGACCACAAAAAAAATCTCTATAAATGTCTGTAGGCACCAACCTACTGTTACAAATATTGTAGGAACCAACCTACTAGAGACACCAATCTCTTCAGTTTAACACTAACCTAACAAAATATTATGTAGGAACCAACCTACTAGAGACACCAATCTCTTCAGCTGAGCACCAACTCAACTAGATATTGTGTAGGCACCAACCTATTGTAGACACCAATATCCTTAGTTGAACACCAACTCAGTAAGACTTGTATAGGCACAAATCTAAGATATTCATACACAAAGTAATTCTAACTTCACTTGCATTCTTCATACTTCATGCATAGCTTCAAACCCTAGTCATATTTAGCATGCATGCCCTAGCGAACCTCATAGAATCATTCCCATAATATAATTCTAGACTACAACATCACAACCCAAAAACATCACACTTTGCAGCATCATAGACCTTAGCCTTCATAGCACACCCTTAAAACTCCAAGAAAACTCCTATTGTGCACCTTTAGACCCTAATAATACTCCCTAAATCCTCTTGCACGCCTTAGATCTCTTATGTGCGCTTGTACTTTCTCTTGTTGCTTGGATGCAATTCAAATGTCCACATCTATCTAGTATTTATAATGTTTCTGCATTCACTTATAGGGATGACTTGTAAAACTGGTTGGGCCAACTTGTACTTTCTGGATGGGTTGACTTGAAAAAATATTTCATACCTCCTCATTCCTATGGAGTTAGAGGGAGTTCCATATATCTATGAAAAAGTATCGAAATAATATTTTCAACCATATATCCTATGCTCCCATTTGATCCAGGTATTCAAAGTTAAAATGCTTTCAAATATAGGGTATCCTAAACTGAGCATCAAAAATCCAAAAACAATATTTCCAACACTTTCCATGTTGGAATCTTTATCTTGGACATCTGTAGTCTCCCCTTGTCTTTGACATCAATGCCAACAATATTTATAATATTTATCATATGGTATGGTGAGTTGTCATAAATTTTAGGGACAATTTTCAAGTTGCATGACTTTGCATTCTAGTTATTATTATTTTATGTAGAGATTTTAATATTTTAATGTTTTTCTTAACTTTTTCCTAAAAACAATGTAGATAAGCGATGTGGATGGCTAGTGGTGGAGAAAACTTGGAGAAGGAGTATGAAAAATTGATAAATAGGGTGAGGATCAAAGAGAAAGGAGGTCTAGAGGTGAGAGCATGTGGAGAGGTTGGATTATCCTTGGAAGAATTATTTCTTGTGAAAATCTTTGTTAGAGCATATGTGAATTGTTGTTCTTGGAGTCACACTACAAGGAGAACACTTTCTAGAGGAGGTTTTTTTGTTACAAAATTTGGAAAAAAATTCAAAAAACCCTTCGATACAACCTCCGCTATTGACTATGGAGTTTGTAGCATATGTTCCATATAACAAAAAAAAATTGTGTAGTTTGAAGTTGTAGTAGAGGTTTTTTTTTCGGTGTTGTTATTGTCAAAACACATCGGTGCGTTATTAACAAATGCACACTAGTGTGTTAATATAATAACAATGCACTAATGCATTAATATAATACAAATTCCTTGGATCTTAATATAATAAAAAAAACATCCCTGTGCATTTATAACTATTCACACCGGTTCCACCTTTTTCGTCGTATGCAGAGCATCGATGCTCTTATAATTATTATGCATCGGTTCCACCTTGTTTTCATATGAAGCGTCGGTACATTTTAGGATTTGTATGCCCCAATGCATTTAAGTTATAGTGAGCACCAGTGTGATCAAGTTATTATGAGACTTGGTGCATTTAATATAGCATGTGTCTCGGTACTTGTATAATTAGTACGTACCAATGTCTGTTTTACCATGTGCACTGAAGGGTAGTTAAATTTCGAATATTTGAAGTGAGATGTCAACACCATTGGTTTTACTAAGCAAAGGTGTGTATATTATAGTAAAAAAATTGGTGCATAAATAATATTTAGAATCTTGGTGTGTATAATAACCTTAACACACCGGTATGAAAATTATTTTTAGTGCCTCGGTGTATATTTAAATATGAGCACTGTATAATTTTGAAACAATAAATATTATTGTACGTTATATCATTTGCAGATTGATGCATTTTCTCAATAGTTCATATTGGTGTGTTATTATAATTAATGTGCACCTATTCATATGACTCCTCCATACCTTAGGACCAAGTCTTTCATAAATAATACACATTCTTTCTAAGCCATGCTTTATGAATTCTCTCAAAATATCCTATGTTGTTTGTATTCCATACTTTGTTTCCTGCATCTTTAATATGACATGACGAAGCACAATCGATATAATCAATATTGAATTTTCTTGTTTTTTCACTAATTATAAAACAAGGGAAGCTAAACAACATAGCTACTTACAAATTGTTCAATTAAACTTTCATTCTTCAACATATACTCACAACCCATACTTAAACTAATGTTTATAAATTCATGGGTTGGATCCTCTTCGTATGTTAGCGCCTACTACAAGACATCCATGGACAAGAGTAAATTAATTAGTTAAATATTAAAATCACAACAAACATGAAATATTAAGAAAGGCCGAAAATGAAGATATTCACAAAGTTTGTAATCAACCCTTTTATTCCTAGTCGTCTTTTATTCCTTGTCGTCTTATCTTATGTGTTGAATGGATTCTATTTGTTTTGTTTTTTTTGCAACAAAACAATTAAAAATTAGTATTTCACGTGATACTTAAATTTGATGTACATAAAAGCATAAATAAATGATTACATACCTTTGATGAACATTGTAGATGGAATGTCTCCTCTTTTGATGAAATTATGTTCATTTCTTTTACCATCTTCTTCTACACTTTTTTGGACATCCTACCAACATGTTTTGGTTTTCCCCTTGTTTGTCCCTTAGAATTTTCAAAATCTCCCTGAAAAAAAACCTAGGAATCATCAGATATAAAAATAATTTTTTTTTTTAAATAAGATTCGAATGCATGTAGTAACTTAATCTACACTAGGGCATCAAACATATTTATACACATTGATGCATCAACCATACATTAACGCACCAATACAGTATAACAATGTTGTTGTGAAATGGAAAAATGTCTTACAAATTTTTGTATCGAGTTGATGCTTTATGAATTAACAAAATCATGGCTTCCTAAGTATTGTTTATTACACATCGTAGAGCTGTGAACAAATTTAAGACATAGCAATTTCCATATAAAAACAATCATTTTTCCATTTTAAACTCAATGGTGTGCTTTATAAACAATGCACCCTGGTACGTATCTAGGTTAAATGTGCACTGTCGACTGTGAAAAATGTTTTTTTAATATTATTTGTATTTTAAATTAAGTGATGTTATTGCAAAAAAATACACATCAGTGCACTTTCTAGGTATGGAGTGCACCGATCACCATGAAGGCATTTAAAAAAAATGATAGCGACATGATGGTTTAAGATCCAATGTTATGAGTGGTTTCATTGCAACATATATGAAACACCCATATATAAATAAACAAACCCTATAAAAAAAATTCTTCAAAAAATTATTCTTGTGAAATATAGGAAGAGAAAACAAAAAAATAGTGAGAAAATTAGGGCTTCCAATACTAAAGGTAACTATGAAACCCTTTTTTCTGTTTGAGAATGCACAAAAAATTGTTTAAATTAAATAGGAGAATGATTAAGATGATTAATAGAATGAAATCATATACCTAAAATTTATCCTCTACAGATTTCTATGTGTTCTATAGTAATCCCCTCAAATTTGGCTCTTCAAAAAAAATCCACCCACTTAGAAGTCTTTGTTGATAAATCTATGTTGCAAAAATCTCCTTTTTAAATTTTGGCAAAAAAATATAAGAATGAATAGGATTTTCCTTTATAAACACAAAATCTCAAATTCTCGCTCATTTTTTCATTGTATATTTTGGTTCATTGATGATAAACGCGTGCATTGTTTTTTTTCTTCGAAAGTTACATTTTCAATGCGCTATATCGTGAGTAGCACACCAGTGTTGTGTGTACGTATAACACACCAATTTATCTTCATAATAAATTTAAATTCTTGATAGTAAGCGTGTGTTATTTTTCTATCTTGCTTCAATCAGTGCACTATACAGTTCGAAATGCACCGGTGCAATGTGTAATTAATAACATATCGGGGTGGTGTGTAATTAATAACGCATCGTAATACAGTTAAATTTTCACAATGCAAATGCAAACATCCACATTTAAATTTTGTGAAGGTTTTGCTTTGCGGAGGCAATAACGAAGGTCGGTCTTTGATGCTTCTCTCAATTAAACACATCGGTGCATTTGGTTTATCCATACGTCCCAGTGCGTATTTATATGATGAAGTGCATCGAAAAGCTATAAGAGTTATTCAAAGTTATTTTTTAAGTTAGATTGTTCTATGCTACCCAATATAATGGTTTTGGCTCAAATGCAGTAAAAATGAATTAGAATATCAAATGGCCAATTCTTCAGATTCCAACTCATTTTGTATCTTTAGGAGTCCTTCAAGTTCTCTCGTGTCGATTGTAGTATGTCTATTTTTTATTAGTAATTCATTTATCTCATTGAATTTATATTATGTATGCATGTGTAGTTTAATAATTGTTCATTGAATTTTGCAGGATCAATACTCAAGATCGAGTTCAGATGCTCGATATATTCATGTAGTCCCAAAATTTCACAAGCTCTTATAAGGAGAAATATATTGCAAATAGATGTTTGATGAAAATGTACAGCTTCTTTACCATACCAATCCTAACATTCCATCTTCAAGAAACCATCTTGGGTCAACGGTATTACACCAAGAATTGGATCTCTTTTATGTAGACAACTCCATAGGGCGTAAGAAAAAGATGATTGAGTAATTGGATTTTTGGATTTTCAATGGAACTAATTGATCCAAAAATGATATTTTAAAGACTATGGTTAAGTTTATGCATGAATTGATTTACCATTTAGGAATTAACAGAAGAATCTTAATGAAAGAATGTTGCAGCCATATAAGAAGTAAAAAAAACAAACCATAACACCAAGATTGATAACGAAGTTCGACACAAGTTTTCCTATATATTCGGTCATTTGTCTCAGTGGGGAAGGCTTCTTATTAATCTTCAATGCTTTAAGAATACAAANNCTTATTAATCTTCAATGCTTTAAGAATACAAAAGAAAGGCTTACATAACATCTCATGAAACTACCTTTCATATCTGCAACTTATGGACATAAAAAAACATCACCATTGGTTGGAATAGGAAATTATGAGATTTTTGAGTATGAAGTCGGTTATTCTTGGCTCGACACCTTGGGATCTGGAAGCACTTTTTTGTTCGGCTACTCGGATGCAAAGACAAAATTCATATTCAAACTCCCCTAGAAATTCTGCAACATTTAAATATAAAGTCAACTTGCTTCTGAACAGCCCCTCATGGCCTCCCCTTGGCATGAATCCCAATGATGCACCCTGTCATATCCGTACAGTCTTTACAATCTCGATTTATGTGCCAAAAACTGTTTTTTCTCAATTTTCGTGCCTAGCTAAATAATCCAAACTTTGCCAGATTTAGGGACAATTAGCCATATTTAGCAACAGTTAGCCAAATTTAGCGAGATTCCACCAGATTTAAAGGATCTCCACCAGATTTGGAGGAATCCACTAGATTTGGCCTTCAATAAGGTGTCACATGTCATCTCCTCATTGGGCCACATGTCACCTTTCCATTGACCAAAGACATGTCACTGTTGCATAGTCATCTGCCACGTGTCATTCGTACAACTGCCACATCACTATTGCACATTCATTTTCCATGTGTCATATGTATGGCTGCTATGTCATCAAACGTCCCTACCACATGTCATGTGTATGATTTCCATGTCATCATACGACTCTTCCACGTGTCATCCATACAACTACCATGTCATCGTACAACCCTGCCATGTGTCATTCGTACGAGCTTCCACATCATCGTATGGACTGCCATGTGTCAGTTTGTAGAGTCCACGTCATCACCACATCAACACCCAAAAATGCCAAAAACACCTACCATGTGTCAGCCTCTGGTGCTGCCACGTGTCATGATGACGTATTGTTGATGTCATCCATTGACTTTGACTTTTTTTGCGTGTTTGATCTGAACTTCAGATCACGATAACTTTTTCATATGGTGTCCATTTTAAAATATATATATATATATATATGGTCAGAATCAACTTGACGAGCCCGACGTGATGGCGCTAGTTTCGTTTGATTCTGAGAAATTTTATTTTTAGGCCTTCCTGGATCACACCTCCCCACTAAGACCTTTTGGTCCTCCAAAAGGATATTAACCAGTCATTAAGTGCGAAATAGGCCTTCCCACTTTTCCTTTGTCTTTAAACTATGTCTTGTGCATATGTTGCATCATAATCAATTTCATAATAACCATGACAATTGAAAGCATATTGTTAGCCATTTGAACTCGTTCACATCTTAGTGAATCCACTACCATCCATATAGAAAACATTAGCAGTGATAACATCAAAAATATGACTGAAAATGAACCAATATGTTTGATGTGCTTGCACGACATTAAGTTATCTTGAAGCAAACCATGATTGAACTTCCATTCTACAACCATCTCATGTTCATGCTTAAGATCAACTGCTTTACTTGGCACAATTATAGGTGTATTGTTTGCATAAACTTTCTTCTTTAATTGTTCCATTGTTAGAAGATATTTATTTGTTTTTATGTGATGAGCATGTACAACATATTCAATTCCCTTTTTAAACAAGTAATATTGATTATGTTCCCCGTAGAAGATTTCTTTGTGATCAAATAGATAAGGGATTCCTAAGACCATTCCACATGTTTCTAGTGGCACCACATCACATGTTACTTCATCCACATACTTATATGTAATTGTAAATTTTATGATACATTGCTTTGTTATGGGAAATTTATGATCTTTGCTTATCCAAT
>CBVK0100047582.1:0-19516 GCA_900067695.1 Picea abies
GGGAGAAGCACCCAGAGATGTCTGAGTTGGAAGAACTCAGTGTCCGGATTGAAGGCTAGTCTCCAACGCTTGAGCATGAGGCTACTTCCACCATAGACCCACAAAGAAGATAGTAAAAGAGTAGTGTCCTCAGGAGATTTACAGTGGAAACAAAGCCAGCCTTTTTTGAGGTATAGGACTTTCGGTGAATAACCCAGAAGAGGTAACCACTTAATCTTAATCCAATCCTCCAGAGGTTGAGAGCTCAAGTGTTTGTAGGAGAAACGACCCACCAGTGCACAGGTAGACATCTTGCAGAGGTCTTCGAAGCCCGCACCGTCGCCCAAGACTAAACGCTTTGATTTCCTAATCGATTTCCACTCCTTTCGGCCGTTTGAAGCTCGACGATGTGAGGTAGCGGCTTTGTGAGCGTCTGGAAAGTTAGGGTGGCCATCTTGAGCCTGAAATAGAAAGGAGTTTGAATCAGGGTGGGACCTGTCAGGGGTAGGAGGATCGATTTTCGGAGCAAAGGTTTCCGTCAGTGAGGGAGAAGCTAGTTCGTCAAGGAACTCGGTGGGAACAGTGGGAGTTTTTGAAAAGGAGGGCTTGGAGGGAAACTTTTGCAGCTTGGATTAGAGGGGGTCCACTTTGTCAAATAGACCCACCTATTTCCGGATGAGTTCGTCGGAAGGATGCATCAATGGGTTTGTCAACGAGACCATTTTGTTTTTCTTACACACAAACAAATACCAAGAAAAAGAATTATAACACACACATCCATTGCCCCCACACTATAACACGCTTTTGATTTACATAGTTTTTATGAAGTGAATTTAAAAAAAAAATCATTCAGTTGGGTAATTTTACATTGAATTTAGCTTGTGAAAATTCATTCAGTTGGCTAATTTTACATTGGATTTAGATTGTGAAAATACATGAAGAATAAATACCATTGGCATGAATCGTACATGTTTGATTAAAAATATATTGTAAAATAATATTGGATCCTAAGACTTCCAAGTTACCATTTAATTTGAATGCGAGTGTCATTAAAATATATTGTAAAATAATGTTCGATGCAAAATATCCAAGTTGTCATTGATTTCTACTACCGACAACATCATTATTGTCATATGTACAAGAGACTCGGGCGTTTTAAGTCTCGGGATTTACGTATCAATATACTAATGCAGGTGCAATTTTCTTTCCGGCCTTGTCAGTGAACAATGAAACATTAAATAAGTGGCCATAGCGTTATGTATGGGCGGGAAGGGCGTTGCGTACACCTCTGCAACAAAATTAATGTTTGAACGATAACATATAATAATAATAATAATAATCTATTTTTAAGGTCACGGTCAAGCCAGCTCACTAAATTGGTGTATGAAATCTCCTTGTTTGTGGGACAAGGGACCTTCTCTGGATTTGAACTTGTGACCTCTTAAGAGGAAACACATGTTCTTAACCATTAGACCCAGACCTCTTAAGAGGAAACACATGTTCTTAACCATTAGGCCCATTAAAACACTGTGTCAATTCCAAGGAAACCGTCATCAACTGGGTAATAAAAGTAATGTTTGAACAAAAACACATTAAAATGTTGCGTGGATTCCAAAAAGACCGCCAGCACCTGGACAAGAAGACCTTTATTTTTTTAACCAATTCAATGGAAGATAAAAAAAATTAGATATTAAAAAAAATATATACCTAATACAAAACTTTGGAAAGAACTCACAAATATTTGATCAACATCAAATTAATAGGTTTTCAACAGAAGAACTCATGATTATATATCACCGCAAGCAACATGTATAATAAGAGATGTAAAAAGCATTTTGGGGCCATTGCATCTAGTGATTGTATGTCATGCCTAGTCACATGGAAAAAAAAAGTTACAACTAATATTTTCAATCAAACCTCCTTTACTTCTTATACTTAAATATTATGTATTCAAAGCAATCCCCTTAGAATAATTTTCCAATCCTTATCCTTTCCTCCAGTACAATTATACTTATGAAATAGTGGCATAATTTTAAATCAGGTTTATCCAATTCTATTATAGCTAGAATTTATTTTCAAATTTTTAGCTTAGTTTTTCATTTCAATGTATATTTTAAGCATACAAATTATATCTTATTTGTTTCCGAGTTTCTATTGTAGATTTAAAAATGTCCATATTTTCCATTGTTTAGAAGTTTGAGATGATTTTGTTTATTGAAGTGAACATGGAACATAATCATGAAGAATTAAAATATGATTTGTATTTTGGGTTATATGAACCAAACGAATTTTATTTTAGTTTAAGTTGAGGTGAAGAATTAAAATATGATTTGTATTTTGGGTTATATGAACCAAACAAATTTTATTTTAGTTTAAGTTGAGGGAAACAATATTTTTTTAAAACAAAATTGTTACTTGCATTGATGATTAAAAGACTATGGATTATACTATATGAAGGATTGTAAAGTAGATCTTGTAACAAAAATTGGAGTGTCTTCACTAACGAGGTATTATCCCCTCCCTAGCTAGGGATGGGGAGTTCCCAAGAAATTATCTTCCATTTCATTCCCAGGTTCTTGTATTCCTCGAGGTGCTAGGATAAATCCTTAGAAATCGGTTACCATTTAGTTCATGGAAGCAACACATACTAAATATTACAATTAATTATGATTGCAGTGTTGAGTCATGTATGTTAGTGCCAACTACAAAGGTTCTCTCCTTTTCATGTTTTTAAAACTTTTGTCCATTCTTCTTGCTAAGATTTGAAGGGTGTTGTTGGTTCTCGCAACATGCTTGCAACTCACCTTCCTCTAATTATGTTGCACTTTCTTCCAGGTCTTCCATCAAGTTTGGATTTGTTTCCATTAATTTCTTATGTGGCTACCTCTTCATGTTTTTGGGGGTGTGGCTAATCTTTCTCTTATTTTTCTATGTATACCAAATTGGTGGGATGGTTAGGGCTTTTGGCTAGTTCTAAGGTGGGAAGGGAATGCTCCACCACTACTTAGATTTGACTATTCAAAAGGGTGTGCATATTCTCCCCAGTTGGGGGGATCTATGGAGTTCTTTTCAAGAGTCTCTTCTTTGTAGTAGAGGGTTGATTATTTTCTACTAAATTTATTACTTTTTTACATACTCACAAATAATTTTTATTAATTGGGTGGTGTTGCTCGAATGTTCCCACCCATTAGGTAGGTCTCTTTTCTAGATTCCTAATGTTTTTTGCTACCTTCAGATAGAGAGATACAATGTGTCTAATACCAAAGTATGATCTAAATTGAAATGCCACTTTCTCATAATCGAGAGGATTAATCTTTGGTTTCCAGGTTCATCTCCACCAAGAAACCCTTTAAGAAATCCATTCCACACAGATACAGGCATAATAGTGATATGTGTTTGTTATGTTTCTTTACTCTTGAAGTAAAAATTAGTAATATCATTTCCTATTTCTTTGAGTGAGTCAAAACCCCATAATTGAAGAAGGTAGTTGGGAAGTTTTACCCAAACTAGCAATGAGGAGAGGGAGTCCATATCTAGGTTGAAAGAAGGGAACCACAGTTTCATACGTAGCCCAATGCTACACTAGAACTAGGGATACATATTAAGGATGAGATCTCTATCTTTTGAAGAATCAAACTCCACAAGGAAAAACCAATTAGCGCAAGGGTTATATGAAGGTTTCATCTTGGATTTCCGACTTCTAGGTTGTAGAAATCCATTGGCGAATATCTACAAGTTTTGGATAGATTTTGTTGAATATACAAATTAATCGATGTTGATGAAAGTACTTGGTTTTGATGTGGGTAACCTCATATATCACTATGGTTACTGCAAGTGTTTCTTGAATCAAGAAAATCCACCTTGGAGAGGCTAAAGGTTGCTATAGCTTCATTCTTGAGGTCATAGCTTCTTTGAAAGTATAAAGGTTGCTATAGCTTCATTCTTGAGGTCATAGCTTCTTTGAAAGTCAACCATGGCTAGCATTTACAAGGGGCCGAGGAGGAATTTAAATCTATCGTGAATGTAGATGAGGAAAATCCGAGATGAGGGTAGGATGTTTCCATACTAGAAAAGGAGGTTATTTGGGTCGAAGTTATCACGAGGATGGATTTGTATCTGTTCCCCATCACAAATGATATCAATATAACAAAGAATGGCATTGATACTGGCATAGATGATTAGAGAGGTGGTGATGTAGATGAAATCATCGATATGGTTGAATTCAGTTGTAGAAATGCAACAAAGGTGTAGAGGAGGATGTGATTAGGGAATTCATCATAGTTGAGAATCATGTGAACCATACCTTAAGCCATGACTTCTTCAAGTATTACGGGAAAGAATATTAATACAAGCATTGGTATATAATTTTTACATAGTTATTTTTGATGATGTTTTATGTGTTCAAGTAGAGGTTATAGATGATAATAATACTTTTTTCATGGACAATGGACGCTATTTTTAGTAGTTTCTACCTAAGTTATGAAGAAGGATGATAATAATGGCCTTACTTATTTTGCAAATTCTGGTTGGATTTTACCATCGTACAATAAATCAAATCATACAGTGATATTA
This sequence comes from Picea abies, assembly GCA_900067695.1. Classification (NCBI taxonomy): domain Eukaryota; kingdom Viridiplantae; phylum Streptophyta; class Pinopsida; order Pinales; family Pinaceae; genus Picea; species Picea abies. The sequence continues at coordinate 4,552 of CBVK0100047582.1, forward strand.
AAATCCATAAGACCTAGTTCCATCAATGAAGTATGTAGGCATAGCCTTAGCCCACTTGGTGAAGTAGTCAATGGACACGATGACGTACCCATGGCCATTAGTTGAGGAAGGCTTGCAAGTCATGAAATCTATCCCCCACTTTGAAAAGGGTCCAATGACAACCACAGGGTGGAGTGGAGTAGGATGTGCATGCATTTTTTGAGTAAACACCCGACACGAGTGGCACTTGAAATTCCTTCATACATTCTTTGAAGATCGTGCATTTTTTGAGTAAACACCTAACAAGAATGACACTTTTGAACTGCATTCATATAATCTTTGAAAATTGTAGGCCAAAAATATCCCACATGAAAAATACTCTAGGTAGTGGGAAGACCGAAAAGATGACTGCTACATGATCTTGATTAAAAATCATTTAAAACACGCTCAACTTATCCATGGAAAAGACATCCACACAATACCAAATCTACCCCACACCGATAAAGAGTATCACCAATAATGAGGTAACTCTTTGCTTCATGGTTTATATGTCGATGCTCATCTATGGATAGCCGAGGTTTAAACCATTGGGTTTGGAGATATACCAAGACATCCATATACCAATGATCATAAGAGTCAATAAGAAATAATGAATCATTAACCATGGTTTATTCACTAACTCTTGGAAGCTTAGACATTAAATCTGCAAAGGCTAACGACTTCTTGGATTTTGAAGTTACAAACTCTAGGTCAAACTACTGTAAGATAACAATCCATTTGGAGTATTCCCCCCAAATGATATAATGGGTCAAGATATGTTGCATTGGGTTAGAGTTTGCAATAATAGTGGTTTCTGTAAGTAGAATGTAGTGCCTAAGTCATTGGAAAATAATAAACAAATTCCAATGCCAACTTTTCAACATGCGAAAAGTGCAATTCAGGGCTAACTGAACCCTTACTAAGATAACATATCACAATATCCTTCTATGAATTATCTTCTTGGACAAGAACCATACCATTGGTGGATTCAAATGATATAAGATAGAGTAAAAGGTTTCAATTGTAGTATGGAGGACTTAGTAGTGGAGTTGACATCAAGGTTGTCTACAATGCTTTGAATGAGCATTGTGCTTGGTTGTCCCACACAAAAGGTACACCCTTTTTTAGAAGGCACATGAATCCTTTTGTTATCTAAGCATAATTGCCAATGAATATTCACAATTTTTTTTCCTTCCCTTGCAAATTTTGAAATTGGCTTATAATTCGCTGAGGAGGCAATTGGAATATCGCCTCAACCTTCAAAGGATCAACCATGATCCAATGCATGGACACAATAAATCTCAGTAATCACTTGGAAATCACAAAAAATAAGCATCTATGTGGATTCAAATGAATGACATAGTATCAACATATGGTAAATATGGCCCACAAATGGCTAGGATGATCATCACATCGCTTTGATCGGGTAGACAAATCATCTAAGCATGCCTCAATGATGTGTTTGATGTCATGAAAAGCACGTGACATGGCCCTATGCAAAGTGCCCCAACATTTTTAATACCAAATTGCAGTTTCCTATATGCAAAATTACCCCAAGGAAAAATGAAGGCAGTCTTGCATTGATAATCTAGTTTGATATGTATTTGATTATAACCAAATAAACCATCCATGAATTAAAATATTTCACTACCGACACATTCATCAATAATCTGATTAATGAATGGGGTAGGATAATTATCCTTAGGACAAGCCTTGTTCAAATCCCTATAATTTACACAAACCCTAATTGTGCCCTATTATTTAGTGATCGTAATGAGATTGGATACCCATTTAGTTAAGGGAAACATATAGATGAAGTTAGTGCAAAACAATTATTCAACCTCCTCCTTGATGGTAGATTCCTTTTGTGGATTAACTAGCTAGAGTTCTTTTGGATAGGCTTGGCTCTGTCATAAGTTTTAATCTCACGCATAATGATCTAGGGATCAATGTTAGTCATTTCCTCACATGTCCAAGTGAAAACATCACATAATTTTTTGAATAGGGCATTATGAAGTTCTATTTCTCGAGGGGAACAATTTGTAGTTATCAAGATGTGTTCCACAATACTTGATTTTATTCAAAATGTCTATGGGTATGGTATTTGAGATATTCATCAAGTTCCCTTTTGAATACATGTCATTTGTCATAATGGGAGACTGGTACCACTCAACATTGTCAGTAGAAACAAGGTTTTTCATGTCATCCTCCAACCTTTCTAAATTGTGAAGAAACAATGCTTGATGACACATATCTTTCCATAGCCTATCAACTGGAGCCATGACCTCCATGATGGCCTCATCTGATGGAAAATTGGTATCTAGGAAGTCAGGTGAACTGGGAGGAGTAATGACAACCCACATGGGCATAGAGTACTGATTTAATTCCACATCCTATTGGAGATTTTGATTAGGGTCAACAAATGCTAACTAAATCATCTAATAGGCAATCATAACTATACTAAGTGGCATGTTAGCTACAAATGATTATACCTTGGAAGGAATATGAACTACCTAAGGATCATGGGACCCATGGAATTCAACGACTCACAAATAGATCATACAAATAGGAACCATGTTTTGAGTAGTGAGTGATGGGGGAAGCTTTAATGTATCCTTCACTGATGAATCCTTGAACATCCCCACACCAACACTATCACAAGTGCATGATGAACCACTGACGAAGGAAATGTTTGTACCAATGTTATTCCTAGTGTCAGATGTGCAATATACTAACTAATCTATAGTAACCACCTTCCCTTCACGGGGAAAGTAGAGAACCCTAAAGATCGAGGATACTATAGTGATCATTGCATAGAACCAACTATTCCTAAGAAAATATTATAGTCTAAAGGGGCATCAACTACCTTGACTTCAATCGAGACAATCTTTCCACCTAACTCCATGGGAAAGGTGGCAATGACTCCAAGAGGTTTGAAAGTGTGACCATTGAATGATTTTAACATGGTGTTGGTATAAAAAAGCTCTGGGGAACTAATAGCTCTCCAACATGACACAACCATAATACAAGTGGAGGCTCCTTCATCAACCATAGTTTTGAAAATATTAATCCCACGTGAGACTAATTAAATCTAAAAAGCAATCTGGTGGGGGATCCTAGGTTGAATTTGGTGCATATTAAATGTAATTAAGCGAGAGTATGAGGGGTCAACTTCACATATAGAAAAAAAACAATGCCTTCCACTACATTGGGTAGTCTTGGAGAACTTCAAAGGCCGATATGACACATGACACCTGTGATAAATCTTCCACAATACTATAATTATGGGTAGCTTGTGCATTGGGATTATGCATATACCTATGAAGAACACCCTTTGGTGGGTGAAGCACTATGTCGAATGATAACTTATCTATCTAGAGAGGGCCACCAGGATGGGAGGAAGATGATATATCCTTATCATAAGAACCACTCTATGGATTCTCATAATTACGAGCCCATATTTGTAAGTTGTCTGTCTAATTACACATGTACACACTTGCATTCGATTGATTTCCCCCTTGATAAGGGTTACCTGCCATGCCCCCTTATAGACATGCAAGATTTGTGGCAACCATTTGTTGTTGCTAAGGAGGGAATGGATTTGTCAAAATGATAGGCTGTGGTGGGGATCCCTGCTAAGAAAAATAGCTATGAATCTCATCCATCTTAGGACATTGGTGGGTGAGATGGTCTCCACCACAAATCTTGAAGGAAAACTTTACCTTCTTCTTATATTTAGTGCTTATAGTAGCAGTGTTTTGGGTTTGTATAGTCCTTGGAATTTTTTTTCATTTTATTCTTCTTCTTCCCTCCAAGTTGTTGAGGATTCTTTGGTTGAATGAACTAGACCAAATTCACCTTGAAAGTCTGTTGGGGGACTGTAGCACTTTGGGTAGTTGACATAGTTGTGGGTTGATTTGCAGATATAGACATTTGAATCATATTCCCAACCAACAGACCAATGACAACATTGGAGATGTAACTAACCACACCATTGACATGTGGTGTCAGATTGGGTCTAATGGGATCTGTTGATAGCCCCAGAGAAGGAGTAATTATATCATACAATGTGCTCGATCATGAATAAATCAAATCTAGGTGTTGGGCATGTACGATTACAATCTCCTCTGTAATTTCCCTTGTCATAACAACATATTTGGTTATGGGTTGTAGTATACCCCGGGGGGCAATATGTGATACTTAGGGAGGTACCCAATAAGAATAATAATAGATAGGTTGTTATGTATTATTATGTATGGAGGCCATTTTTAATAAATAAGTCCCATGTAATAGTGTGAAAAAAATGAATGTAAGAAGGCTTACTAGAAGGTTCCATCTACTAGAATGTAAGAAGGCTTACTAGAAGGTTCCAGTTACTAGAATGTTCCTAGGATGTAGATATTAATATATAAAAAAATATAAGCAATGCAATGAAGCATGATGAAGTATATTGAAATTGTATCAAGCACCGCTTCATGAGTGTTTTCCTTCCATAAGGAATAATATATGGTGTTACCCTATCTCAAGGGTTCTCTACAAATTATCTTGTGTTTATTATTTTGTGTGAGTGACTTGGTTTATTGCTGAAGTTAAGGATTTCTCTTCTATCTTGTATTTTTATATATGATGTACATAACATTTGGTATCAAATCTCTTTCTTAAGCGAAAAATAAAAGGAATATCTTTTTTTTTGGCAGATTTTTCAAGGGAAAAAAGGGGGCATCATACTTTAGATTAAATTATGAAACATTTTTAGTAGAATTAGAAAAAACCAGTTGGATATTTGAATTCCTCTTGGAAAAATACCCAATATAAAAAAAATTCAAAACGAAATTCAGGAAGTGAAGTTCGGGAAGTGAAGTTATTGGCAAATTAAAATCAATAATTTTCGAGTTTTTTTGGGGATGATTGCATGATTTGTAGATCAAATATATTTTGCTAGAGTGCTCAGATTTCAGTCAAATCAACACCAATAGATTCAAAGTGTTTGTGGAATTTCATAATTGTGGTAATTACAACCAATCAAAGAAGTATAGACATAGTTATGACCATTTTAATTTAGTAGCCTCTAAGAGCTCCATTGCAAAGTAAGTTATTTTTATAAAACCCAATTTTTGTAGAAGATTTCTTCCAAGCAAGATGTATTTTATTGGCAAGGAGGATGGCCCTAGTATTCAAGAATTCATAGAATCTTAAAAGTCATTATGGAAAAAGCGTTAGAAATTTTGGATAAATTGTAATTTAGTAGGTGATACCTCCATTTGGTGGAAGTTGCTTAACCATATCAAGATGATGTCAAGAAAAGGTCATTGTTTCTATTAACCCTAGTTGCCAGCATAATTTCATCAATGTTCATTTGGCTAATAGATTTCAAGTTCCTAGAAAACATATCAAAAGTACACACGTTGAGGGTGAGTCTATAGATTTTTTTAAAGATTTGAAGCTCACCATGCAAAAATATGTGTTGCATTCGGGTTTTCATGCCATTGATATGAATGATGTGGATGTTATTCTTTGATATCCTTGGATGGAATCAATGGGTGTAGTTAATGTTAATGTGAAAAATAAGTTATTGAAGATTTGGTATAAGAAAAAGAAAATTACATTGTAGGACATTTCTCTTCCTAAGCAGGAAGGGCCCATAGAGGCACCTAATGAAGTTATTGTAGGGAAAATAACTGTAGAATCCACGGTTTAATAAGAAGCAAAGCTTACAAAAGAATATAAATAAAATCCCTAAGAAGGGGCAAAAAATCAAGAAAAAGGTAAGGATATAAATGAATCAAAGGAACACCATGTAAAAGAACCCAACCAAGAAGAACCGAGAGCTAAGGTTCATGTATATCACCATCTACACCACCTAGAGAAACAATAGTCATCTAGGTAGGGGTGTGAGCATAAAAAAACTTATTATGCCCCAATATGGTACTAGAATAGCAAGCAGTCAAGGGGCACATGGAGGAATAAAAACAATTCTTGGAGATATCCGAGTAGCATAGCGAGGAACAATAAGAAGGAAGTAATTTGACTTCATGTTCTCATTCACTAGGATGGATGGATGCTCATGCTTGGTACCATCTAGCTACATTTCTTAGTCAATCATATTGTATGGTTTCTTTCCATGTTTCAAGGATGAAACATGCAAAGGGGTATGGAATGTAGTACACCTAGTGGGGTAATATGGGGTACATAGGGAGGTACCCAATGGGAATGATAATATATAGGTTGTTATTTATTATTATGTATGGAGGACATTTTTAATAAATAATCCCTATGTAATAGCATGAAAACAATGAATGTATGAAACATTATTAGAAGGTTCCACCTACTAGAATGTTGATTTTCTAGAATGTTCCCAAGAGGTAGATATTACTATAGAAAAAGTATAAGCAATGTAATGAAGCATGGTAAAGTATATTGCAATTGTATCAAGCATTAATTAAGGAGTGTTTTCCTTCCATAAGGAATAATATACAGTGTTACCCTACCTCAAGGGTTCTCTACCATTTCTCTCGTGTTTATTCTTTTGTGTGAGTGATTTGGTTTATCGTTGAAGTTAAGGATTGCATTTTCATATCTAAGGTACATAACATGGGCGGTAACAATGACTTAACAAACCAATATGCCAACAATTGATTTGAAATCTTAGCTTTAATGAGCCTATTTTTCCGATCCACTGATGAATATGATCGAAGATGTGAGTGGAGGTGTTTTGACACAATGACATAAAAAACTCTATTCCAGTTTTGTATTGAATGGGAAACTGGAAATGCATTAGAAAATCCTTTTCTAAAGATGAAAATTCATGATATGAAGCACCCGGTCACTGAATGTACCAATTGGAAACACTTCCAGTCAAGGTTCTCTATAAAAGACTCAACCATATACTATCATCCACCAAGGAGTTTGAGGAAAACCATAGGTGGTAGGTCATGACGTGTGGAAGGGTCTTCACTATGTTTTTTTGTCAAATTTCAGAATATTAGATGGAAAGTTTGTGGGAATTTCCAACCACAAAGGGTGGTGTTTGATGGGTTCATTCATCAACCATGAAATATTAGGAAGGTATAAAGTTGTTAGGAAAGGAAATGGTGTATTGGCTAATGAATTTGGGTTGAAAGAAGACATATCTTGTGACCCTAATGGACCTTGTGGTCCCCCCATATTATTGTCCCCAAAAACACTAGGGCCCCTGGGGACAGAACTACCCCTAGGGGCATGAGGGCATGTAGAGAAATTACTGACCTTAGGGACATAAGGGATCCCAAAGACATTATTTCCCATTCCCTTAGGGACATAAGGGATCCTAGAGACATTACTTCCCTTAGTGGTATAAAATATGTTGGAGGGAGGACCAAACCTAATATTAGCATTCCAACCAAAAGGGAAATATAAATTTGGTATTGCTAGGCCACCTATAGGGATACCAAAAAGAGAGGGAAACAAAATTTTGATGGTAAAACCAAGGCCTTTCCCCCACTAAAAATGAATCTAGACATGGGCACTAGAACAAATGTAGTGGGAAAACTAACTCTAGGGATACCTATGGAAGGAAATGACGTGATCAATGACATTATCCATATAGAGAAGCCACATTTACTAGGCATGGTGGTGGAAGAACCTATCCCACTGATGGATGATAAGGAAGAGGTCAAAGAGACTCCTTCTATAACACTAGGTGATAGAGGAACAAGTCCTCCCATGCTATATGAAACACTCATGCCTAACATTGGGTGATAATGAATAAATTAGGAAAAAGGGTCACCAAAAGGTCCATTCAGTTGAATGAGTATAGGGTCGAAAGGTCCAGTCAAAGGAGGGTTAAAATTTTGTGGAGGAATATATTCAATGACTTCAACCTCCATGTGATTAGTCCTCTCTAAATATAATGAGCGAATTTCAAATTCTACCAGGTTAATGTCATTTGTTGTGTACAACAATATTCTACTTGTGGATGATGGATCTTTCCCCTACGGAGAAATTCCTCATTGTCTACATGATCGACAGAGAGGTTGGTCAACCATGGTAAAAGAATATGTTTTAACTAAGAAAAAATAATTCCTATGGCCAAGTAAACACCAAAACTATAGAGCACACCTCTTCCAAATATAAATCTTTCAATAGATAAACCTTTGGGAAAAGGGGGAATTCTAAAACCATGGGAAAAGGGGGAATTCTAAAACCAATCCTTGGGGTATGTCTAGTCCCAAGACTTGGCCAACAAAGGTGTGAGAGAAATTTAGTGTAACCCACACATGACAACCCTTACTAGTGCAAGAATCCTCTTGAATATGGGCACCCTCCAAGGGAATTGAAATAGGGATTTGATGTATGCCTTAGGTACCACAAGTATTTCCCACTTGCATTCACTTGTGTGATTCCCTAGGAAAGGTCACTATGGATACCACTTCATAATCAATGATTGGTCAGAAAAAACATGGGTCAGAACCAAATGTATGTGTAGGGAAACAAAGCCCAAAATTTTAGAGATTAGTGATAACACTCCACTCCAAAACCCCCATACACGTAGTCGTCCAACAAACACCAAAAAAATTGAAGAGGGGATATCATTCCACTTTCTCAAATGTGACCTTGTGCTTCACACCTATGTTAGTGGTTCTTTCCCAGTGAGTGCTCCTTTCTATTAACAATTTGAGCACTCTTTAGTGAATTCCTAGTTTTGTGTTTATGGCCTTGGAGAGTTCACTCTCCAATCGTACACCAAGGCCCTAAGTCCTCGTCTATGTTGGTTTTCTAAAAAGAAAAAAAATGTCTAATAAATTTAAAAATAAGTGCTTTCTCTTTTATGGCTATTGATTACTCAAAGAGGTATGGAATGGATTCAATGATGTTATGACTCTTTTTAAACCCAAAAAGAATTGGAATATGAGAATGCACAAGATGCAATCTTTCTCTTTCAATGAAAACTATCTAAGGGAGAGAAGACAATTTAATTTTTCATGACTTTTCAATGTAAACAACAATCTCACGCTTCGAATGTAATTACCAATAATCCCAAAATTATTTCATATCTCAAACTTTAAACACCAATGCACTTATACAAGGACACCCAAAAAATTTCAACCCCAAGTGATTATAAGATGTTTAATTTTTCGTTTTCACTAATGAAAAAAAAAATGCATGACACAATAAAAAAATGAAAATGAAGGGGTGTATGATGTTGGAAAGGTCACTATTTGCAAGCCAATGTTGATATATGAAGCAATACCCAAAATTTTCATAAAAAATAGCTATGCAATGTAAATTTATTTTTGATTTCAAAAGAAATGCAAATGAAACAAGAGACACACTACAAAATTAGATTTGCAAGTAACAAGCACAAGAATTCTACCTAGGTGACTCTTGACCAGGAAAAACTCATGTAAATCATGAAACAAAAAATGAGAACTATGTGAAGTTGCTAGATCCACTTGCTAAAATAAATGGAAGAAGACACACCTATCCAAGCTTGTACTTGTTAGTTGCAGAACAATTGCAACTTCCCCAGGCCAATACTTAGACAGATTTGAGAGCAGCTGAGAAAAAAAACTCCCTTATAAAAATCGATTGTGGTTTTCCTTTTAGAAACAAGTGACCAAAAGGTTGCAGTCACTCCATGCAAGACTACAAAAAGTGCCTAGTCACTTCTTTGAAGGAAACACATGTGACCATGGGAAAATTTGAGAAATGCGACAAATTGAGCCTATACCTAAGGGTTTTTAAGGTTTCAAACACCCAGACATAGACATAAGACAATGTTCGTTGGGACAAAGTTTTGGGAACTACACAATGCGCACAAAAGAAGCAAAGACAATTGGTGCAGTTTTGGTACCAACGTGCGTAAAAAGAAGAAGACCGTTGGAAGTCGTAAGGCATTTTGGGTGCATTGATAAGGGCTAAGCCCTATTGTAATTGTATAAATATGTAAGGGTTTTGGGATAGAGAAGAGTGGGAGAGTGAGAAAATATGAGATAGAGAATAAGTAGTGAATGTATGCAAGGATGAAAGAGTGAAGAGAGATAGATAGAGAGTTAGGAGAATGACAAGGGCATAATGTATGAGCACAGTGTGCATATTTTGTAATGGGTGATTTTGAATAATATAATAAGAATACAACCGTTGTGGATGTAGCCCATCTTGGGTGAACCACATTAAACATGGTGTCTCTGTGTCATGATGTGTTTGTTGTTTTGTTTATTGCACACATATAATATATGTCTGTTAATCTGAATATGTTACATTCTATTATGGTTCTATGCACATGATTTAAGGTATAATGAACTAATGCTAAGTATAGTGGTTTTGAGGACCGCCTCCCATCCCTTCAGCAATATAGAAAGTTGGTTCCTACAGTTTCCATAGATTCCTTGGATGAGACTTCACCTGCTTGTGGGTGATGTCGAAAGGGTCGGTATCTGAGGGTTTTTGTTGGTGAATTCATGTTGAACCCTTGGTTTTCCCACTGCGGGCCAACAAATGGTTCCATTGTCAGGACTAGGATCTATGACCAAGGGGAATGTGGAGGCCAAATAAGGAAGAGATCACATAGGGGTTAGAAGCAAAGGAGCGCGATTTTGCTATAGATCAGAATAAGAACCCGCAGATAAGCTCAAACCAATGGTTATAGAGGTATGTATTCACAGACTTACATGAGATTTTATTTGATAATTTCTTGAAAGTCTTGGCTGAGTGGTTACAGAGGCTAGCTCAAAATAATGGAACATTCTGCACTGTTGTCTTGAGGAATTGGACCCCTGATTTTATTCAATAAGTTAATACCATAAGTAATTGGATCTCACACGCAGTTGATTTATGGTTGGATAGTGTATTGGGGGGTTATATTACTAAGTCTTCTATAGATTGTACCCGTTCGTATAGTGCTACTGAAAGAGAGTTATTTAAAGGTCTGCATGAAATATATTTGAAATCACCATCTACTTGGATCAAGATACTATTTTGTGATGAGGGGGTTATGAAGTTGGAATATAATCACCCTAGTAACTAGGCACCTTTGTGTACATGGGGACTGGGGATGACCAAGGGATGGTCTGAGTGTATGAAGAAGAGGGATGCAAGAAGGAATGAATAGGGAATGGATGGAATGAGAATACCAAGAGAATAAGAAGGTGTGATGGAAGAAGAGATTGGAGTATTGTGTCATTGAAAAATATTTCGGTACAGTAGGAAGAGGACTGTGGCTGATAGAGAAGAGGAACATAGTGAGGTTGAGGAAAGAGACACTAGTGTTGTGCTTCAGATTGAAGGAATACTGTGCATAGAGGAAAAGGAAAAGGACCATCATCTCAGTTCAACAGAAGGAGATCCATTACATACCATTAGCACCACTAAATCCAGAATTTGTGTTGAACCCATGACCCCATGTGCATCTCCGAGGTTTGAAACTTTGCCATGAACACTTGTGGTTAGTGAAGGAAGAAAGGATAGTAGTAAAGGTAGTCAGAGTAGTGGAAGGAAGGAAGAAAGGATAGTAGTAAAGGTAGTCAGAGTAGTGGAAGTAGTGCGACAACCTAGAATCAATTAGTGACACGAAGAAAGAATACTGCACATTACACCATGGCGGGATTAGACCCCAATTTGAGAATGTCTGACTTCCATGAAGTAGGAACATAAGATATAGAACAACACTTATTCATCTGTGAAACAATATGGACAGTGAAGAACATCCAGGATGACGATGCAAAAATCACGCAGTTAGTTACAACATTCAGAGATCAAACATTACTCTTGTATATGAAGTATCAATCCACTACGCTTGCAGGACAAGCCAGAATGTTGACAGACATCAGGAAAGCCGTGATAAAAGAGTTTCAGAAATTGAAGTCCGAGTCGCAGTGTATTACAGAACTAAAAGAGATCAAGCAACTGTAGAATGACTCAATATGGTATTTTGACTAGAGATTCAAGATATTGATTCTAGATGAGCGACATAGGGAATAGTTCATAGCGGGATTGTTACTACATATTCGACGCCCATTGACACAATATAATATTTCTTCGCAGTCAGAAGTGCTAGATATCACCATGAAATTAGAAGAGTCCCCTATAGGATAAAATGGCGCAGGGCTGGATCATGTTCATTCATAGTTAGAACATTAAAAATTTAGTTCCAGGAGATTGCTAAAGGAAGGAAAAGTGTGAAGAAGTCTGGTGTGTCACATGCAGAAAGGAAGGTCATCATAAGAACGATTATCCATCCTTTAAATAATATTTGGCTACTAGAGCCCTGGATCCATTGCCCCCAGGAGGAGGGGTATGGTGTGAGATATTGAGAACATTGGGTCATCGGAGGGGTATGGTGTGAGATATTGAGAACATTGGGTCATCACCTGATTGCTTGTTCCTTGATGAAAAAGTATCATAACACTACCAAAAGCTTATTTTGTAATTTTTGTAAGTCAGTGGAACATGACGAAAAGGAATGTCATGCACTCAACCTAATGAGAGAATGCATTGTGAATGCATACAGAGTTCAAGGAGAAGAAGGATCGAAAGGAGGAGTACCACAATATAATACTTCAAGGGGATAAAATAAAGGAGGAAGAGGAGGATTCAGAGGACCGATTATATGTTATCAAGATAACTATCCTGGCAATTTGGTGTGAGATTGTCTGAATCTTTGTATGACGTGCACATACTGTAGACAACTGGATCATGTGATTGAAGACTATCCTCGATTGATCACAAAGTGGCGGGAAAAGAGGAACTAGAATGTTCAGATTATAGTAGCGGAAGAGCACAACGATCGACCAAGAGTAGAAGTAGTTAAGCACGAAGGAGAAAGAACATGAGTTGATGTGACATAATAAGCAATTCATAATGACTAGTGGGTCAGGAAAGTAGCAAAACCTCCTTCGATGTTTGATCCTCATAAATAAAGAGACTCATATAAGAAAGCAAGGAAGGAACTGCTAGAAACAAAATTTGTAGCATCGACTTCACAACCTGTGTATGACATGCCTCCAACCTATGACCACTCGATGACATAAAGGAAAGTTGAGAAAGTAAGTACTCTGAAAATTTTATTAAAGAGTTGTTTAGAACTAATGAAGGATAAAAATGCATTGAATGCCCTGCGTGGGATGATCAACCAATGCACGCAAGATAAAGAAACACTTGGTGCACATCGAGTAGTTAACCAGGTACAATGCAAGAAAAGGACGAATAGGGAATTCCTACTTAATGCGTACATAGGAGACTATTATATGGATAATAACATCTTGGATATGGTATCCGATGTGAATGTCATTCCAAAGCAGACATGGGAAATGATGGGAAAACCAAAGTTGAGCTGGTCACCTATTTAGTTGAGGCTAAACACATGGTTGTTCTGATTGGATTATTGAAAGGGGTGAATGTCAACATTAGTGGAGTGTGCAACACAACAAATTTTGAAGTGATTGATATAGTGGATGGTAGTAAAACTTATTCAGTGTTTCTTGGACTTGAATGTGATTTCAATAACCAGACCATTATTAATATGAAAAAGAGACAAATGATATTTGAAGTAGCAGACTTGAGAGTTACTGTGCCATTGAATCCCACAGAAGGAAGGCGATATGTGGAACCGACAAGGGGAAAATAAATTGATAACCTTTACAATGTGACTATGTAGATGGATGACTATATTAATCCTACTGTTGAGGATGTACTTAGTTGGCGAAGTAGCATTTCTTGCACGTCGGATTTAGAAGAAGCCCTGGAACATTGGAAACAAATATTACATCAAGTATCTACAAGGAGATGTGCTCATATTACCTGTTCATTACACTGGATTGGAGCTGAGGTATGTGATCCCTCGAAGTATGATGGACTAATAGATGTAGATATCTTTGTAAAACAATTTGAATTGTAGATACCAGATCAACATAGATTGCTAGCTTTAGATATTGTGCTGAAAGCGACTCCTACAAGATGGTGGGCTACACATAAGGATAGAATAGAGAATCAACATGACAATACAAACACCCTTATATAGTGTGCCCAGATATATTGCGACTATTCAAGACGTTTTGGAATGCTATAACATTGTTGGAGAAGACCAGGAGGATGAATACCTTAGGATTTTGAAAATACCAGAAACCGAAGGAGAGTGCATAGTAGAGGGTCCCGAGCTTGAATCTTCTGAGTATGCAAATCCATTGAGAATGTGCAAGATGGATATTGGTACGAAGGATAATCCCAAGTTCACAAAAATTTGATATTACTGGTATGAAGAAACTGTCGAGAAAATTGGTGATTTACTTCATGAATACCAAGACCTTTTATCAACTACATTTTCAGAAATGAAAGGGATTGCTGGGGAGCTTGGAGAGATGATGATCCCTTTGAATCTGAATGCCAAGCCAGTGAAGCAGAGACTGTACCGATTGAGCCTAGTATATAAGTAGTTATTGAAAGAAAAAATAGATAGGATGTTGGAAGTTGGGATTATTGAACCAGTCGCAGAGCCAGAATGGATCATCTTGATGGTGATTCAGGACAAGAAAACGAGTGGAATCAGAATTTGCGTGGACTTGTGAAAATTGAATGATGCTTGGTTACATGAACTGTTTCCTACTCGGTTTATAGATGAAGTTTTGGAGAATGTAGGACATAAATCCTAGTCATTTACTGATGGATTCTCTGGGTATCACTAGATTAAGATTAAATAGGAGGATAGGCACAAGACAACATTTGCAATAGAATGGGGATGTTATCAGTATACAATCATGCCTTTTGGATTGAAAAATGCTCCAACTATATTTTCTCGAGTTGTTGTCACAAATTTTAAAGAATTATTCATAATTTTCTAGAAGTATACTTGGATGATTGGAGAATTTTCAGTTTATTGAAGGACCATATTGAAATTCTGCGCTTGATGTTGGATAGATGTACATAGTTCCATATTTCCTTGAACTTGAAGAAGTGTATTTTTTGTGCACCATTT
>CBVK0100047602.1:0-12918 GCA_900067695.1 Picea abies
CATAAATCTGTGTCTCTCTTGTATTGTGTGTCTTCTATGTTTTGTTTCTGCATTTGTTTTATTTTATTGCTCCGCAGTCCTGTTTTTCTAACAAGTATTTGAGGAGGCACCTAACCCCCCTCTTGACAAAGAAAAAGATGAATGGATTACACCTCTTCAGCAGTTAAAGGATTGCTACAATTTTAATGTTGATGAGGATGATGAATCGAGGGATGTCAACATTTTAGAAGCTCAAAGACAAAGAGAGATAGAAGGGACATGGATTGAATTACCCTTTTTTGGACAACCCATTAAAATTAAGAAGGTTAGTATTGGAACAGAGAAAACACCTAAGTTAGAAAATGTGGGAGACTATTGGGATGATGCTACTATCAACAAGATTATAGAAATATTACATGAATATCCTCATGAGACCATATGCAAGACCCATCAAGTAAAGACCCAACAGACTGAATCCCAAGTACAAGAATAAAGTTAGGATTGAATTGGATAGAATGTTAGAAGAAAAAATCATAGAACGAGTTGAGGAATCTGAATGGATCATCCCTATGGTGGTCCAAGATAAGAAGTCAGGATAAATCATAATTTTCATCCATCTAAGGAAACTAAATGATGGATTCCTACATGATCCCTTTCCTACACCCTTTACTGATGAAGTTCTAGATAATGTAGGAGGACAAGAGGTCTACTCATTCACAGATGGATTTCCAGGTTATCACCAAATCAAAATTGCTAAGGAATATTGACATAAGACCACATTTTCAATAGAATGGGGTTCTTTCTAGTACACTGTGATGCCTTTTGCCTCAAAGAATGCACCAACCATATTTTCTAGGGTGGTGGTCGAAGCATTTAAGGATGTTTTACACAAGTTCTTGGAAGGATACTTTGATGATTGGACTATTTTTAGCCTAATCAAGGATCATATTGAATGTTTGATATTAATGTTAGATAAGTGTAGACAATTTCAAATTTCCTTGAATATGAAAAAGTGTATTTTCTTTTCATCCTTTGGAGTGCTTCTAGGGAATATTGTGTGTAAGCAGGGGCTGTTGGTAGATCCTTCCAAGAGTGCTATCATTGTTGATCTACCTCCTCCTACATCAGTTAGTCATTTGCGCACTGCAATAGAACACATTGGGTATTATAGGAAATTTATTAAGGGTTATGCACACATAAAAAATCTTGCGGAGAAGCTACTAAAGAAAGATAGTAAGTTCTAATGGACAGAAGAATGCCAACAAAGCTTTGACTCATTAATGCAGAAAATGGTTTTTGTGCCTATCTTGGTTTTTCTAGATTGGATTAAGGAGTTCAATGTTCATGTAGATGCTTCATCCATTGCATTAGGATCAGTCTTAGAAGAGCCAGGATTAGAATACATTGACCACCCTATATCCGTTGCTAGAAGGAATCTTTCTACAATTGAAAGGAACTATACTATGATTGAGAGAGAAGGATTGGCTATGGTATATGCGATGTAGAAGTTTAGAAACTATTTGTTGGGAGGACATTTTAAGATGTTCACTAATCATTATGCATTGAATTAATTAGTCAACAAGTCAGTTTTTGGGGGGAGAATATGTAGATGGATATTACTATTCCAAGAGTATGATTTTGAGATTGTTGTTAAGTGAGGAAGAATGAATAAAGGACCTGATCACTTATCTAGGTTAGAACATGGTGAGGAACCTAATATTCTATAGGATACATTACCATATGCAAAGTTGTTGGCCATCAGAAAAATTGTGATCACTTCATTGGGATAGTTCATTTCCTTTCCACAGGAATGGAAAATCGAGAATATATGGTTATTCAGAAAAAATAGTTGGTAGTCTGCATTGATGACTTTCAACTTATAGCCGGATAGTTATATAAGATGGGACCAAATGAGATCTTTTCAGGAGATGTGTTATGGAGGCAGAAAGACCATTGATTCTTGCAGAAGCACATGAAGGCATCATAGGAGGACATTATGCAGGGAAAAAAACAATGCAGAAGGTTCTTAGAGATGGCTTCTGGTGGCCTAATTTACACAAGGATGCTAAGGATTACTACAGAGCCTACAATGTATGTCAAAGAAGAGAGAAGCCTTCTAGAAGGGATGAAATTCCTTTGGCACCACAATTAACATTACACGTATTTGAGAAATGGGCTACTGATTTTGTGGGACCTATTAACCCACCGGGAAATCGCATAGGAGATCGATACATTATCACTGCTACAGAGTATTTGACCAGATGGTCAGAAGAAAGAGAAGTTAGGGACTATAGTGCAACTATAGCTATGTAGTTCATATTTGAGGATATTATAACTAGATTTGGATGCTCGAAGATCCTTATGAGTGATCAAGGAACACACTTCATCAAAGAAACTATTGAAGCCTTGACTCAGGAATTCAAAGTTCACCATCAGAAGAGCACTCCATACCACCCACAGGAAAATGGAACAATCAAAGCTTTCAATAAGATCTTGGAGACAACATTGACTAAGATTTGTAGTGTTAACAGAGATGATTGGGATTTTAGAATTCCAACAATGTTATGGGATTATAGAAATACTTGCAAAAATTTAACTACACAAACTCCCTTTAAGTTGGTATATGGATTGGAAGCAGTGGTACTATGGAATATTTGGTTCCTAGTTTAAGAATTGCAGCATTTACAAACATGGATGAAATCAACGCTATCCAAGATAGGCTCACGCAGTTGATGGCACTAGAGGAGTATAGGTTTATTGTGGGATTTCATCAGTAGGTGCAAAAAGAGCGAGACAAGGCTTACCATTATAGACATATCAATATGAAAACATTTAAGCAAGGATATTTGGTACTCTTACATGACAACAAGTTCATGAAGCATTGAGGCAAGTTCAGGACACATTGGCTCAGACCATTTGAGGTTGTCAATGTTACATAAGGAGGATCTTCACATTTGAAGACTCTTAAGGGAGAATGGAAGGATGGTTTAGTGAATGGGAATAGGTTGAGGTTGTATTATGACAACCAACTGCATCGCAACTCTTAGTAAAAGAAAAATGAGAAGGGTCTAGGTATCAGGTGCAGTTGAAACTGGGTACCAGACACATAAAAGAC
This sequence comes from Picea abies, assembly GCA_900067695.1. Classification (NCBI taxonomy): domain Eukaryota; kingdom Viridiplantae; phylum Streptophyta; class Pinopsida; order Pinales; family Pinaceae; genus Picea; species Picea abies. The sequence continues at coordinate 3,095 of CBVK0100047602.1, forward strand.
AGTCTGCACAACATGGGGTAGGACAGAGCAGAAAGAACAAGCTTCTCCATGCAGTCTGCAGTCGAAGTGATATAGAAGGGTCAATCTTGCAGTGACTCAAGATGACTCACATGTGAGTGTTGGGGGCATGTTGGCCCTTGGTTATGTAAGGAAGAAAATATTAAGGAGTAAAGGTGAAGTGAGAACTACGCGAAAGGCACATAAACCAAGGCAAGGTGAAAGTGATTAAAGAAGAAGAAAATAAGGAGTAAAGTAAAGGAAAAAATAGTATTTAGAAGAGAAGATCAAGGAAGATAAAGGAGTAAATAAGAGGGACTGTGGAAAACTAAGAAAGAGGAAAAATACACCAACAGGTGCTTTGGAGACCCTCAAAGAAAAGGAGGAACAAGTTGGCTAAGCCCTTAAAACGTGGGTCACGTGGACCTAGGTTTTTGGACCTAGGGTTTTGACACCTAGACTTTGGTCTAAGGTTGTTTGACTGTCATGTAATGTATAAATAAGGGTCTAGGAGAGTCAAGTGGGTTGCGCAATTGTTGGTTTTTGTTCATTATTGGTCATTGTTGTTGGTTATTGTCAAGTATTGTTGTGGAGAGAAATATTGAGTTTGTATTCTAGATCTTCAGTTGGGTGTGAAGATCAACCCTATAGTTGGGTGCACAGGGAGGGAAGAGAAAGAGAGAAATATCTGCTACTAAGTCCACAGATAGAACTGTATGTTTTCATCTAATAAATCAAGAAACATAGTTTTATGGATGTAGCCCTAGGGAGAGGGTGAACCATGTATATATTATTGTCTTTGTGGTTGATGTTGTGTTATTTGTTATCTTATACACTATTACTAGATTGTTGTGTTAGATCAGAGATATAACTGTGCAAAGTAAGCTTAAGAGTGGAAAATAATATCTATATTTTTTTACGTTGTGAGTTGGAATCATTTTTCATCTCCTTTGGTTGTAGACACCTATGTCCTACAACCCCCTATTGCTACTTCGATTGATACTGCATATTCTTCGCTCGTGTTTCTGAAAGGGCCAGTAGTTAGGGCTTGTTGGTGTGCTGTTAGAGTTGAACCCTGGGTCTTCCCCTGTGCCAACATATTTGTTGGCACTACTCCTGAGTCAGGATCCTCTTTGCTAACAAGGCTTCGACCACCTATGCAGTGACTATCGATCATAATATATCACCCCCCTCCAAACCTATATGTTCGAGGCATGATTTCGTGGCATCGATTTCCACAACCAATTGTTATTCCTTTTTCTGTAGGGGCTCCAACTGAGCCTGTCATGTGATCTTTTGTGCTTGCACCACTTTTTCTTCTCCCTGAAGGTTCTTCATTTATGCGGCCATCTTGATCTTCTCTAGAAGTGACATTTTCCTCTATTGTTTCTTGACATACTCCATTGTTGCATGCAATTTATCTTCTTTTCCTTGCAACTCTTGTAGGCTCCCATCCTCTAGCAATTTATCTTCCTTTTACTTCCAAGAGTTATGCCACTCTATGTATGTTCTGCGTGATGTTTCCTTCCACTATTTTTGTTTCTTTCTCTCTTTTCCCTCGAACTGTTGGGGGATTCATAGTTACTGCGGGCTCATCCATTTCCTTGATATGCTATTTATTTTTTCGCAGAGTCTACTCTATCTTTTTTATATTCTCCTCCGAAGATGCTTCATCTGATGATGTGTCATCTGAGATCACTTGAAAGAATTCTCTTATCTGGGTCACCATCTGGTCCATGTTTTGATGGGCTATCTCTTTCTTCTGCCCTTCCTTGCTGATGGCTTCCTTTAGTACCATATTTTATTCCTACGCCATTTCTAGATTCATCGCATCATAACTTTCTCTAGACTGAATATCTTGCATGACGCTAACTTGGAACTTATACAGTTCATTTCTTGGTATCTTGGGAAATGCCAAGTCCAACATTTTGATATCCTTCATGGGATTTTGTGTTGTTTCCTCATCGATGAAAAACATATTTGGTCTTATGATAAAGCTACCACTTCCCTGCACTATTATTTGCACTATCTCTCTAAGAGGTGTTCCTTCTCCTACTAGTGGTGGTTTCTCTTTTTGTTTTTATTCTGCCTTGATCCTCAACTTTTCTAGTGCAGTTTTTACCTCTTGTACCTATTCCAAAATTTAAGCTCAATGGTTTTCTGCATTTTCCTACACTTCTGAAAGTCGATATTCTACTATTGTGACTATCAGATCTATGTCATCTGTTGTTAGTAATGTTTCCATTTTTTTTCTGTGGGCCTTCACTTTCTTTCTTACACCACTTTATTACTCCCATCTTCTCTTCATTTGGGCCTCTGGTTGTTCGGTAACTTCTGCCATACATGTATCCATGTCGGTATATTTCTTAACTTATTCATCCATGGTTACATATTATTCCCATGTTAGCACTTCCTCTACACTTGTTGGTGCATAAATGATCAAACTAGGGTCCTTCTCACATTACCAACAAAAGGAACTGAGTAGTCTAGAGAGATGGAATTTTCATTTCCTCGTGATAGAAGAATTCTCACCCGAAGCACAACCAAGACAAGAAGAATAGGGAAGGGAAAGGAGAATACTTAAGAAGGTTTCTAGAATATTCAAGATTCACCATAACCTTGTGCAAGACAGACTAACCACAGAATGAATCTCAACTTAGTCATAACTAGAAATAAAGACAATCAAGTTGCAATAGCATTTGTAAACAAAGATAGTGCATTGATCTTACCATACATAAAGAAGTAAAGTACATAGCCGATTCATAATCATAAACAAACAATGAAACAATATATTTCAAAATTTCAGGTCCTTCCATATATTATCAAAAGAGATTCTCAGATACAGTCTCACAAATACAAGGTAGCACTATGTTACAAGATTCTGGCTCCAGACTCATACCTTTGAGCTCTATCTACCCTTTTCCCAAAATGCATACAAAAGTACAATCATAAAACCTACATGGAGTAGAATTATACACTATCTACGCCTTGTACACCTTCTATGGAAAAACCCAACAATCAACAACTAACCCTTTTACAATCTTATGCATATCATAGATATAGGTTGAGTGGGATCTTCTAAATTTAGACTATGCATGCTTTCTTGTTCTTGTTCTATTGTAACTTATGTTTCCTTGATGGCGTTGCATTGTCCCTCTTCACAACTGTTTTATGTTCCTTTGCTTTCTCCACTTTCCAACTCCTTTGTGGCTTGTGCAACTTATGTTTGAACAAAATTAAGATTGTAGTATTCCTTGTGCAACTTCTAACCAAAAAAAAAGGGCCCAATAGGCTCCGACCACAATCCTTGACTCACCCTTGTGTCAATTCTTTGACTCTTCTACGGATTTTGGGAGTGCCTGTTGATTTCCTTTGTCCTCCATCTCTGCTTTTCTTTTGTATTTTTCTTTTTCTCTTTCCTTTTCCACCTTTTCAAATGAAGGCCCAACTATGGGAACAACTCTAAGGCCTGCTTCCTAACTTCTTGAAAACCCACATTTTTGTCTTGCAACTTCCTGGCAAGGAGTGAGGCTTCAACTATGATTTGTTGAGTTGCATCTGTAATGCATCCTTTAGGCTTGGATGAAAATAGGGGGTTCCACTCCGAATCAGATGTAGCATCAAATTGATGCATCTTCATGTACGCTTTCTTAATGACCGGTCAAAATTCTCACAACTCTTTGTTAGCTACTACTTTCTCTTCAAATAGAGCATTCAGCTCATTGTCTGCTTGCTCAATCTGATCAAATTTCTCCTACTACTCCAACAAATCCATGGTTATCACAACTTCTTCGTTGATCGACTATACCCTTATGTGTACATCCTTGAGAGTTTGGTTGTGCCTTGCAATGATACCTATCCAATCGCTAACTTCACAAAAGATCCTTGTGCATTTGGTTGTGTGTTTGTGCAGTGTTTCTCGAGCATTATTTCATTCCGGACTCTTTCCAGTTTCTTCTCCACTTGTACCTTGACGTATTTCTCTTGTGTCATGCATGCTTCGTCAAGGAGTGCTTCCTCCCTTGCAATCTTTGCATCCATTCTGACCTACTAGAGCCTCTGCTCTAGTTGATAAGTTATGGCTCTAACCATCCCGACTAACTATGTTGATGGAAACTGTGTGAGATCAATAAAATAAGGGGTGGCCTCCCTAGGTACTCAGACTTGCAGTGGGATTCCACTAGATGTCAAATTCTTTGAAGGTGTCTCCACCTCCTCCTCTTCTATAGATGGGCCTAGTGCAAGTCTCAACCTCAGTGTTGATGGTAGGAATGATAGAACTTATCGTATGACCAGGCAGAGTTGCATTCTCTCTGCGCATTGTTGTGGGTTCTAAAGTACTAACTCCATTTTTTTCTGCAACGATGTTGCACTTTGTCCTGATGGCATATCAGGTTCCTGCTAAACCTACGGTATCTTTCCCTCTTTGTGGACCTCAGATTTTGGGGTTGCACTCTTTTTTATAACACTCTCAGGACCTCAGATTTTGGGGTTGCACTCTTTTTTATAACACTCTCAACCTTCATCATTGAGGTAGTGCGTTGAGGACCTAGGACTTATGGCTTTGGTATAGTTTACATCTTTGTTGAAGGTAGAGTATCCTGAATTGGTACAAAAGGGACAATTTGTTGGCTCTAGGCTTTGGGGTTTGGACCAATGAGTTTTGTTCTCTATTCGGGTAGTTCGAGGGGGGGTTCAACTACATGGGATCTAATTTGGTGGTTTAGCATGAGATGGTGATTTATCGACGTAGCGAATGAGGTTGTGGGGGTGATGGGGGTTCTTCAGTAATGATGGTTATGGATGGAGTGGTGTTGGGTTCAGGGTCGTCCTGAATATCAATAATTTGGGTTGCTCAAGTATAAAGAATGGTGGATGATATCGGCTTGGGATTTAGAACCTTTACTGGGGAGATCCCCATTCTGGGTTTCTTGGCTAGTGGGTCTTTGATGAAGGAAGCATTGAGTATTTCATTGACATCCTTACCTGTCAACATGGATTTCTCTGGAAGCTGTGGGAACATGGGTATTGTTCGATTCTTATGCTCTAGTAGTTACATCTCTTCCTCCTCCTCTAAATTCATCTGCATTGGAGCTTATTTTTTCTTTTCCTCTGGGCTTGAGCTCAGTCCTACCCCTTCTTCCTAGTCCATTTTATTCAACATTTCTATCAGAAGGAGGTAGTGCATCCCTGACTTGTGTTGGTTGTGTTTGACTCCTCACTGTGACATGACCTCCTAATCGAAGGCATCCTTGTCTAGGTAAAATGACAACATCTAGGAGTGGAAGTATTATTGGTTGGCATGCCTTGGCCATACGAATGTGTGGTGGAAGCGCATATTGAATGCAATGTTCTACATGTTGAGGTTGAGCAATTTCTATAGAATGCACAACCTCTGAGTTGCGTCTAGAAACCTGTTGTACCATTTGGAGAATGTTGTTTTCTTGAAGGAAATATTCTATGAATCCAACCTTGAGTTCCAAGGCTCAAACATCTTTTCCAATCACCTCTGATATGTTGGTGATAGAATTCTTCCTGCAGGTGGTGTCCACTTCAACATTGTGAACACAACTAACAAATATCCATAAGTGAAGGTCCCACTCTTTTACTGAGCTTCCTCGCAAGCCACTAGGATTTCTTCTAGTAAATAACTACACCAATTGAACACAATGTCGTTGGAGAAACAATATTCCACTAACAAGGCATCCAATGTACATTATCCTTTGTAATACGATCACATGACCTTGCTAGTAATTATGTAGAAAGAAATCCTCACTATCTTGGATAGAATGTGGTTAATCTTGGCTATGCACACCCCCCCCCTCTACATATGAAATCATTCATATAAAATGGGTTCCACCTTTTTCTTCCCATGCTTGCTAGGACCTTGAAATCCTTTGGATACATCCTCACCTTTGATGGATATTCCATTAAGTTCATGGATGTCGTCTGCGTGAATTGTGTATGTTCTATCCAACCACAAGGTTTTGTCATGTACCCTTCTAATGAGGAACTTGGTACATCTCGCAACCTCCTCAATAGTGCCAAATACTCGAAGATATCTAAGATTCATAATAGTGGACTTAAAAAGGTTGTTGAACTCTAGCCTTGACACAACCTACATTCCTCCCATCTCATCTGCAGTGACACTCCAGAAGACATCAATGTTCATTTGCAGGAACAAAACCTGGTCTATCAGGTCAAGGTCAAGGAGTTTGAATTTCTCAACCTTCCCTTTTAGATCACCCATGATCTCTACCCAGGGTTCATAGGGCTCGTCCCACACTGCATCCTTAGAAACTACACTCCTGCTCCCTGTAGCTCTTGGCATAGTGACTATATATTGTCGATAACCTTCAACAACTAACTAGAATTGTTGATCATGACTCAAGGTTGAGAGATTTCACAAGCTTGAGAACAATTAGGAATTTTTGGGGTGCTAAGTTCTCTCTGGGAAACAATGCTTCTTACAATGAGTTCAAAGAACCTTATACTTGAGATTAGCTGGCAAGTTTTGTAATAACTGCTAAGGCTATTCATCTCTAACCCAATAGATGCAACTTGGATTTGAGTTGTTCGACGAGACTAGTTAATGGGGTAAATCTATTGGGTGATCCTGGTATTTACTGAGCAAGTTGGTAAAGGACATGGCTGACTCCAGACCTTTCTGTTTAGTGGATGGGAATCTCAGTGTGAATATCGATGGCATCTTCACATACTGTGGCTTTATGGTTTAACAAATTTCGTATGGGTTACTATAGTGGTAATAAAGGCTATGACTAGACTAGGTTCCTGTGGCACATGGAATAGGATTGAGTCTGGGTTATGACTAGACTAGGTTCCTGTGGCACATGGAATAGGATTGAGTCTGGGTTCATGTGGCACATGGATTAGGATCGAGTCTGGATTCTCTCTTCCTCCAACCAAAAAGGGGTCCCTGTCACATTTAATGATTTTCATTAATAGATTCGTGGTTGTTCTGATCCTACACTATTGAGTAAGAAAGTATGCATTAAAACAACACTTATACAGAGAAATGAACTACATGTCATGGAGAAACAATGCACACTTTGACTTTATTAAGTAAATTCACAAAAATTACAAAAAAAACAAATCTATCTACTATACATTCTCCTTTGGACTAGAGAAACATTCCTTTAGCTCAATTCTGAGACATATAGGGTTCTAAGCGAGCTCCATTCATCGATGTTGGCTGAAGTATACCATCCATTTGCATGAGTCTGACTGCTCCAGAAGGTCATATCTCTGCAACTATAAATGGTCCCAACCAATGCATGCGCAACTTGCCTAGATGTTTCTGGTACCAAATTTCATACAGTAGGAACTTATCTCCTTGCACAAATGTTTTAGTCTTAATGTGTCTATCATGCCAATCTTTCTACCTTTCTTTCTTAATTGATTGATGAAAGTATGCTAAGAACCTAGTCTCTTCAAGTTCCTACAATTCCATAACCCTTTGCACAACGGATTCATCCTCCGACATGTTTGTAATCTGTGTAATGTATATACTCGTGGTAATGAATTATGAAGGTACCATAACCTATTTCCCATAGATTAGATAAAATGGAGTATACTTGTAGAGTTTCTTTGTGGTTGTCCTATAAGCCCATAAAACTGTTGGGACTCTGTCATCCCAATCCTCCCTATTTGTGCAACAAAACTTCATGAATACTCTCTCCAAAATCTTGTTAAACGCTTATATGGTTCCATTGGGTTGCATATGGTAGGGGATACTTTTATGAAGTTGAATTAAGAACTCTTTTGTAATATTTTATATTGTACTACTGATAAAATGACCACTTTCATCACTGGTCAGACTCCTAGGATATCCAAACCGAGTGATAATATTTTAAAAAATGAACCTGGTAGCAGTATCGGTTAAGAAATACTGGAAAAATGTTGCCTTAGCCTAATGTGTAAGGTAATCAGTTGCGGTAATAATATACCTAGCTTTTGAATTCTTAGTTGTTGGGTTAATCGGCCCAATGAAGTCAAGCACCCCTTTCTCAAATGCTTGCAGAGCTCGAAATAGTTGAAGAGGAAATTCATCTCGTCATGATGGCTTTCCTACTCTCTAACAGACGTTTCAAGATCTAGCATATTCCTTTACATCCTTAAAGAGTGTGGCCCCCACCATAATCCATCTTGGAGGACCTTTTGCACAGTGGCCTTTCCTCTGACATGGCCTGTCGCAACTCCACTATGGAATTTCCACAGTATTTCATGTCTTTCATGATCTAGGACACACCTCCTTAGGATGCTATATAGGACCAACTTATTAAATTTCCCCACAATCAACTAATATTCAATTTCTCTAACCACCATATGATGTTTCTGAGTTGCGGAGTACATTTCTAGGTGGGACCCTATGCTTAAGAAAACTATTATGTCTTCCAGGTATTTTGGTATGGCCTCAATCCATAACAGGTCTTCATCTGGGAGTTGATCATCAATTGCTCCACCACTTTCTCCTTACTCTAATATAGATAGGTGATTAGGCCCCATGTTGCATCTCCCAGGTTTAATGATTACTTCAAATGAAAATTCATGAAATAGTAATAACCATCAACAAATTCTTCCTTCCAGAATAGGCTTATTAAATAGGTATTTTAACACAAAATGATCAGTAAAGAACTTAAAATGAGAGCCTAACTAGTAATTTCTAAACTTTTGCAGAGCATAGATCATAGCTAAACCCTCCCTTTTTGTAGTTGTATAGTTCCGCTCATCTTGCGAAAAATTCCTTCTAGCAAAGCAGATAGGATGATCCATGGCCCCATCTCCAATTTGCACTAAGATGACTCCCAGGGAAATACTTGATGCCTCTACATGCACATGAAATTCATTTTCCCAGTTCGAAAATATCAGAATAGGTGTTGTGTTGAGATTTTCGTTCAGGATGTCGAACGCTTTATCACACTCCAATGTCTACTGAAACACTTTTGACTTATTTAGTATATTTTCCAGGGGTGCATTAATTTTTTCATACCTTTTGATAAACATGATATAGTACCCTGTGTTCCCCAATGTGGAGAGAAACTACTTAGCGCTCGTAGGTGGTGGCATGTTCACAATAACCACAAATTTTTTTGGTTCTACATGTACGCCTTCTCAACATACTATGTGGCCTAACAAATTTCCATGTGGAACACATAAGATACACTTCCTGAGGTTCAAGGATATATGCAATTCCCTACATCTATCAAACATTAGACGTAGTAGCACTACATGTTCCTTTAGAAGACTGTATATCGTCCAATCGCCCATATAAACTTCTATAAACTTGTGAATAAATTCTCAAAAATATGCTATTACAATTTGGGAAAAAACTACAGGGGCGTTTTTTAGGATGAAGGGCATCAAATTGTATGGAAATGACTCCCATTATGTTATGAATGTGGTCTTATTTTTGTCTTCTTCAACAGTTCTCACTTGGTGATACCACAAAAAATCCATCTGTAATTGAGTAAGATTTTTTCTCCACAACCTGTTCTAGCACCTCATCAGTAAAAGGTATTGGGAAAGGGTCATGCACATAGATAGAGTTGAGTATTTTGTAGTCTACACATACCCTAATGTCCTCTATACCTTTCTTTCTTTGGGTGACTATTGGGCTAACCCATTCTTCTTCTTCCACTGCAAAAATAAGTCAATCTTCAAGAATTTTGTTTATTTCACTCTTAACCTTCTCTTTCATTCCGGGTTTAAGGAGATATGGCATATGCCTTACAAGATTTGATCCTAGTTTTAGTTCAATTTTCATCTCTCCCATAGCTCCTTTAATCCCTTTTAGTTCTAAAAATGTC
>CBVK0100047604.1:0-14700 GCA_900067695.1 Picea abies
TTAGGCAGTATGTTAACATCAGATCCTAGATCTAACATAACATCCTTAATCTCAAACTCATCTAGTTGGGTTGCTAATCTAAACTCTTTTCCCATCTATATTTTCCTTCTTTGCACTCTTTGAATATTCTTCTCAGGAATATTAGTACTTATTATACTTTCTGGAGATTCCTCAGTTCCTAGGACTAGGTATAGGGAATTGTGAAACTTTTCTGTCAGTTGGTGATTCCCAAGAATATAAGAAAATAGTTGAAACCAAAGGTTAACTACATTTTGTGATTTACCAAGTTGTCTCATCAGAATTATAGGGTTTTGGGGTGAAAGGGGTGAAGAAGGGACTTGTGAGACCTTAGGATAACCGATAGGGTGAGGGAGAGTTTCTTCTATCTCAGAGCTAGGGATACGCTGAAATACTTCTATTGCATTTGTAAATAATAGCTTATGTTTCAGAGGATTATACATGTCCTCCTTAGGCACTGCTTTCTAGATCTGAAGTAAGTTATCAACATCTGCACTGGTCTTTTCCCCTCCTCGAGTAACGATATTAAGGTTAGGTAGTTTTCCTATAATGACTCTCTTTATCTCCGAACTTATAATATTAGTTCCTCGTTGTCATACTGGATCTTCCCATTTCACAATTATCTCTGGTAATTCTTCATTTGTGTTCCCATTGGTTCTACAGTGAGAGGACCATGGTCACCTAGGGTGAAGACAATCTCTAGCCATGTGGCCTTGCTCATCACAATTTTAGAATCTACTTGGTCCTCTTCCCCTAGTTCTTCCTCCTCTGAAGCCTCCTCCAGCTCCACCTCCTCGACCTCTTTCCGATCCCTGAGGGGTTTCATTCACCCTTAATGTTGTTCGATCTATTCTATCTGCAAGTGTATCCAATTCTCTACATTGATTTGTAGAATGTGTGGTAGATGCACAAAACTCACAATGCACCATATTCAGTACTATTGAGTACTTATGAATAATGGGGCACCTTCTTGGCCTATGTCCATGAATTTGTAAAATCTCGCAATAATCAACTGACGATGATGCTTGATTACCTGGAAAAGTATGATACAGGGTTGGGGTATGGAATGGTAAATTTGAGGATACTTGTGTAACTCCTCCCGTGGGTCCCAGTGAGGGTCCCATACGATTTTAAGGAGGTCCTATTCCTCTCATCTGTGGACATTCATTCACCAGATGTCCTTATGTGTAGCATCTGGTACACTAGACTTGCGGTCGTCCTGGTCTGGGTATCATCAATTCTTGAATATTATTTGTGAGAACTAATATTTTTCCTTGCAGTTGCACTAGATTTTCATATGCTAGGGCTCTTGTCACTCTCATTCTCCCTGGATATCCTGCCATGGATTCAATATTCATTGATTGTTCCAAGGCATCTGTCAACATGGCTATTCATTATTGTGTTAACATAATTCGTGTTATAGGTAGTAGTCCTAGGATATACCATTATCTTTGATGTTCCTCATGAATTGGATGTGATAACCTCCCTATAGCATCTATAAATTTCTATCTATATTAATAGGATGATTCACCTTCCTTTTTTTTATTTTTTCACAACTCAGACAGAGCTTGTTGTTCTAACTAAGGTAGCTTAAATTCCGCTATGAATTTTTTTCTTACTTGGTCAAGTGTGAACGCTTGACCTTGCACTCCTAGTACTCCTGGATCAATGGATTTCATGTGCCATTTGAGAGCACGACCTCTCAAGGTAGTCTGGAACTCAACCAATTTATTTTCATCCAGAGTCCCTCTGGACCTCCATATTTCTTAACATAAGAACCAATGTTTCTCAACATCCTTGTCTCCCTTACCCCAAAATTTTGGGTATCGAGAAATTGAACCTCCCACGTTACCAACCATTTATAATATTACTTCTCCTATGAAGATAAAACCTAAAGGTCCTGGTTGTGATCTACCAGGGGATCCCAATATCCTCCCAGTGTTCACATTTCCTGATTGTGACTAAATAACTAATTGTAATGGAACATGAATAACATAAGAAGGTAGTATAGAATTTACCACTTTTATAGAAGAAACCTTGGGTAACGGTGATTCGGGGCAGGTGCCACTGGCTTCGGGGCAGGTTTCTTTGATCTCGGGGGTCTCGTTCTCATCCTCTGGAGTGGTCTCTTCAACCAAATTCCCAATATTCCTGGTATCGGGGTTAAATCTTCTCTCTCTTCCTCAATATCCATGCGAAATTCCTCTTCATGTGCTTCTACGTATTCTTCTTCTTGTCCACCCTCTTGTGGACTTATTTCCCTTTGTGATTCTCTCTCATTTAATCTTTGACTACCTAGTCTTTCCTGTCTTCTCATCTTCCACAACTCTTCCATCTATCCTTCCTCGACTTCTCCTAGTCCAACTTCTTTCTGCAACTTCTCAGACTCTTTCACTGCTTTATTTATGTTGTCATTCTGCCACTTATCAACTATGGAGGATATATTCGAGGCTCTCTCATCCATTGAGTCCATTTCTTGTTGCTCCCCTATTTGTCAAAGAAACCTCACCCCTCTCTCACGCCATGAATCCACCCCAAACTCACCCTACCCCAAGTTAGGGTGTTTATGCTACCATATCAGTCGTTGACATAGTCATCATGCCCTCCTGCATCAAGAAATCCTTAATCCATAGGGAGATTTCTCTCAACAATTGATGATTCTCAAATGAAAACTCGATAATATATCCTTCTAATGTTGTATTGACCCAAAAATCGACCACTCACATTACCATAAGATCCAACCAATGAAGTGTTGTGATATTTTCTTTATCCCAAGTGCAGGTATTCTTGACTCATTCCTATAATTCTAAAGCTTCTTGGAGCCTATCTATCCAGTGGAAACATTCTTCATGGAGCTTAACCCAGAATGTCTCGTACTGCTCACTTGTTCTTTTTGATTAAAATATAACCTCACGTGTGACTTTCACATATTTTCCTCTCAACTCCACTTCTTTCCATATGAAGACGTCACAACTTTTCTCCCACCACTGGCGAATATTGGATCGGTGAATCCACATAAGCATTCTCCCTACAAGTTCCCTTTCAACATAGGCCCCAGAAACAAAACCATTTTGTTGGCATGGAATTGATCGGACTAAAGTCCGTCTCAGGTTACCAAAAAAGACACTGAGTAGTCTAGAGCTCTAGCATTTTCATCTTCTCCTAAGAGAATAAGTCTCACGCTAAGTGAAACCAAGACAAGAAGAATAGGAAAGGGTAAGGAGAATACTTAAGAATATTTCTAGAATCTTCAAGATTCACCATAACCTTGCACAATACAGACTAACCAGAGAACATATATGAACTCATTTGTAACTAGAAATAAAGAAAATCAAGTTGCAGTAGCATTTGTAAACAAAAACAACAGATTGATCTTATCAAACATAAAGAAGTAAATCACAGAGACGATCCATAATCATAAACAAATAATGACACAGTATATTTCAAAATTTTATGTCCTTCCATATATTATAAAAAGAGCTTCTCAAATACAATCTCACAGATACAAGTCAGTACTCTGTTACAAGCTTATGGCTCCAGAATCATACCTCTAATCTCTATCAACCCTTTTCCCAAAATGTATACAATAGTACAATCACAAAACCTACATGGATTAGAATGATACTTTGTCTACACATTCTACAACCTCTGTGACAAAACCCAACAATAAGAACCAACCCTTTTATAATCATATGCATCTCATATATATAGGCTGAGTGGGATATTTTGGCTTTAGACTCTGCATTCTTTGTTGTTCTTATTATGTTGTAACTTCCTTTGCCTTGTTGGTGTTGCGTTGTTCCTCTTTGAAACCATTTTTTGTTCCTTTACTTGCTTCAGTATCTAGTTCCTGTGTGGCTTGTGTAACCTGTGTTTGACCAAAATTGGGACTGTAGTCTTCCTTGCACAACTTCTAACCAAAAATGAATTCCTGAACAACACTCACTTTTCTTGTTGATCATCTCGATGCTTTCTCTGTAGTCTGTGGACCATGTGTAGGACCATGATAAGAATTATTTTGTGTTATAGTTTTCTTCCAAATTGACTTGGTTTCTCCCATTGTACTTATTGTTGTTTTCTTTTGTTGGCTAGTGCCATTCCTACATATATATTGTGCGGGGACTATGATACCCTGCATATGGATTTGTTCTATTGGTCTTGCTCTTGGAATATATGGCTCTTTCCACTCCTCATACCACTCTTTGACTTTCAAAGGAAGAGGGATCATTCCAGACCGTCATATCTAGGTAAGTTGCATGAAGGATAGCCATGGAAGTCTTCGAAACTTCATGGTTAGGAGGATTTAAAGTGTTTAAGGAGTGGGGATTGTTGAAGTCCTCAAGATGCAAAGAGATCTCAACCATTGATTGTAGCAAGGATACGTGGCAACATATTGAAGAGTTCAAAAGGGAGAGTTTCAGGAGGTTTGAATGGAGTAAAGGCAAGGTTATCTCAAAGTTGTGAAGAGTGAAGAGATATATACTGTCAGATCTAGAGAGGATGCATGGTGGAGATCCACATGGTTCAGAGGAAGAGTCCTTCGAAGGAAAGAAGAAGGAAGAGTATCCCAAATTCCCGAAGGTCGGACTAGTGGAGAAGATTGTGGTCCTTAATCTAAGGAGGACGTGTGTCATAATATCGTAGGATCCAGAGTTTCGTGTAGAGTACAATTCAAAATAAAAATGAGTTGTCATGTTAATGACTCCCAAATGTCGAACCCTAGAGTAAATCATAGTCATTGGCTATTGAAGGTTCATGGATCATAGATCTGGTCTCGATTTAATTCATTGATTCAGAGATCGGGAAAACAAGAGTAAGTTTTTCACAAAGGCTATGAAGCACGAAGTCGCGAAGGGAGATGACTCATGGTCACAACCCATGGTAATATTCGAGAAGAGTCTAGCACGGGAGCTACAAGTCAGACTTTGGTGTTTCTAGGAGCACTAGAAACCAGAAATGTGGGTAATTTGAACCTACAGGTAACATCAAAGGGACATGTGTGTCTTTTATTTAAGGTCTTTTGAAGGCCCGAAGAGACGATTCGGTTCAATATCTCAAAGCTCCAATATCGGGAGGTCGCATAGCCCCTAGGGGAGGAGGGGGTCCTACATCAAGTGGTATCAGAGCCACATAATTGATTTATGTAGGAAGGAAATAAGGAAGTAGTCAGATAACATTTGGTGGTGTCAGATACATCAACACATTGTTGCCTAGAAGACATGTAGAGCCACCTGTAGAAAATGAACAGTGGAAAGGGAGATTAGAGGACTCCGAGCAAGATTGGATGCTATGGAGATAGCACAAAGGAGAGAACCTAATGTTGGAGATGTTAGTGATGCAGAAATAGAAGAGAGGGAAATTGAGGAAGTTGTAGTAGAGGATGCTATGAAAGAACCCTTGTTGAAAGTTGTTGTGAAATTGGGAGCTAGACCAAAAATAGACATCCAGATGTATGAAGGAAACTTATATGTTAAGGAATTATTGGATTGGATAAGATCCATGGATAAGTAATTTGACTATGAAGACATCGATGAAGAGAAAAAGGTGAAACACGATGTGACTAGGTTAAAAGGACATGTAGACTGTGGTGGGATGAATTGCAGGCTGATAGAAGATGCAAAGGAAAGAAAAATATTAAGAGATGGGATATAATGGTAGCTAAGTTGAAAGCTAAATTCATACCCAAGGACTATCAGATAAATCTATTCAGGAAATTGAAAAACTTGAGACAGAAGGGAATGACAATGAAACAAAACATAGAGGAGTTTTATCAACTGAACATCGGGACTAGACAAAGGGAGAAAGCTGATGAAAAAGTTTCTAGGTATATTAATGGCCTAATATATGAGATCCAGGATGAAATAAACATGATGATAGTAAGAAAAGTGGAGGACACTTATCATATTGTCTTGAAGGCAGAAGATAAGTTGGCCATGAAACAGAGCCAACAAAGATGAGGAAGAAGTATGAATAGAGACAAAGGATTTTCCCATGATAAGGCACAGAATCCCAAGGGTGAGACTCAGAAACCTCATAGTAACTCATAAAGAGGAGGAAGTTCCAGAGGGAGATAGTATGATGGGAGAAAATATTTTCCTCAAGGAAGAGGAAGAGGTAGACGAGGATAAGTGAAGTGTTATTCCTATGGAAAGACAAGACGCATGACTTGGGAATGCCCCGAGAGAAAGAAAGAAGGAGGAGGTGAAGCTCACATTTCAGAAGCACATAAGAAAAATGTTGAAGTAGAAGGCATAGAAGATGGGAGATCTTTCATGATGAAGAAGGTTCTTCTGAAGAAATCGCCAGAGGTTGAGATACCAGTGCAGAGGAACATTTTGTTTAGGACAACTTGCAAGACTAAATATAGAGTATGCAAGGTAATAATTGATAGTGGAAGAACTAATAATTTAGTATCCACAGATATGGTGGAGAAGATGGAGTTGGATACAACTACACATTCGATGCCATATAAAGTCTCATGGTTGCATAAAGGTCACCAGGTAATGGTAACTAAACAATGTCTCATTGAATTTAAAATAGCAGGATATAGAGATGAAATTTTATGTGATGTGATTCCCATGGATGTATGTCATGTTCTATTGGGGAGACCATGGCAGTTTGACAGGAATGTGATTCACATTGGGAGAAATAATAATTATCTTTGGAGAAGAATGGTAGGACACACATGTTTCTTCCAATAGAATATAAGAAAGTAAAGGAAGAATCCATCACAAGTATACTTCTCATGAGTGGGAAGGAACTCTTGAATGAAGTTAAGAAGGAACATGAGATGCAGTTTGTTGTGGTGAGGAAACCGAGAGTTTTCCTTACAATTACTTCTATGGAGGATCTTCCTGTGGAAGTTTAGGAGATGTTGGAGAATTTCGTTGATATAATAGTGGATGAGTTGCCAAGCTCATTACCACCTATCAAGAGTATTAGCCATCACATTGATATAATACCAGGAGCAATGTTTTCGAAAAAAGAAGCATACAGATTGAAACCTCAAGAGAATGAGGAGGTAAAGAGACAAGTCTCGGATTTGATGTACAAGGGGTTGTTTAGAGAAATCTTGAGTCCATGTGTAGTACCTATTGTGTTAAGTCTGAAGAAGGATGGAGGATGGAGAATATGTATAGACACAAGAGCCATAAACAAGATCACCATGAGGTACATATTTCCTTTACCAAGTGTGGATGACTTAATGGATTTTTTAAGTAGAGTGAATTAATTTTCAAAAATATATATGAAGAGTGGATATCATCAGATAAGAATGAGTGAAGGTGATGAATGGAAAACAAGCTTAAAAAAAATGAAGGATTGTATGAGTGGCTTGTTATGTCATTTGTCTTAACAAATGCACCAAGTACTTTTACGAGGTTTATGAACGAGGTATTAATATATTTCATTGGTAAGTTTGTAATCATATATCTAGATGATATATTGGTATTTAGTAAAACTAAATAAGAGCATTTGAGGAACTTAACATTTGTAATGAGAAGATTGCAGTGGGAGAAGCTATTAATAAATTTAAAGAAATCCTCTTTTATGAAGACAAAACTCATTTACTTGGGTTTTGTGATCTCTTGAAATGAACTGAATATGGACCTAGAGAAGGTGATAGTAATCAGATAATGATGATCACCAAGGAGCATATTCAAGGGGAGAATCTTCCATGGATTAGTGAGTTTCTATAGGAAGTTCATTAGAATTTTTAGTGATATTTGTGCACCGATGATGGATATGGTGAAGAAGAGACATAAGTATTTTAAATGGATAGAAGAGGATGAAAAGAGGTTTAATATATAAAAGGAGAAGATAACATAACAACTGATGCTAGTCTTGCCAAATTTCGGGAAGACATTCCAAGTAATATGTGATGCTAGTGGACTTGAAATTGCAGTAGTCTTGAGCCAACATAATAGGCATGTTTCATATTTCAGCGAGAATATGAATGACACTAAGATAAATTACTTCACATATGATAAAAAGTTTTATGCCATAATTCAAGCCTTGAATAAATGGCGGCACTACCTAGTTCCAAAAGAGTTTGTTTTGTATAGAGACAATCAAGCCTTACAATTCATAACCAAACATGAGAAGTTAAATTAGAGACATGCTAAGTGGATAGAGTTTATGCGAAATTTCACTTTTTTCATTAAACATATTTCTGGTAATGAAAACAAAGTTGTTGATGCATTGAGCATGAGATGTCTGATTAAGTAGGAATTTCAAGTGAAAACCTTGGGATTTGAACACCTTAAGGACATGTATTGTGATGATCCATATTTTAGAGAAACCTATGAATCATGTGTGAATATTGTGATTAGAGACAACATTCAGTGGACAGAGTATCTGATTCAAGATGGATTGTTGTTTAAAGGTTGATAGTTATGCATACTGAAATGCTCGATGAGATAAAATATGTTGAAGGAAAAACATAGTGAATGTCTAGTCGGACATTTCATCCATGACAAGACATTTGCATAGTTGAACAGTTCATACTATTGGCCAGGTATGAGATTTTGTGTTGGGATTTCCAAGGAAACAAAGAGGAAGTGATTCCATATTTATGGTAGTTGATAGATTCTCAAAGATGGCACACATTATCCCATGCTAGAAAAATTATGATGCAACACACATTGCAAATTGTTTTTTAAGGAAGTTGTGAGACTTCATGGATTTCCCAATCGTATTGTCTCAAACAGAGAGACTAAATTTGTTGGTAATTTTTGGAGAACATTGTGGAAGAAGTTGGGGATGGAAATATATTTCAGTTCAACATATCACCCTCAAACATATGGATAAACTAAGGTGGTGACTCAGAATGTAGGAAATTTGTTGAGGAGTTTGGTCATCGAACATCATAGTCAGTGTGATCAAATTATAGCACAAGTAGAGTTTTCATACAATGAATCAGTAAACAAAAGTACCAAAAAGAGCCCATTTTAGATAGTATATGGGATGAATCTGAGAGGAGTATCAGAGTTGAGACATCTAGAGTAGAATGAATTAAGAAGCGCTGGAGTAGAAGACTTCGCTACAGAAGTGCAGAAGTTTCATAGTCAGATCAGAGGGAAGTTACAGAAGATAAGCAAAAAATACAAATGCAGAGTTCATCATCATAGGATAAAAAATCAATTTGAAGTGGGAGATCAAGTCTTAGCTCATCTTATGAAGGAAAGGTTCCCAAGACGAAAATATAATAAGTTGAAGCTAAAGAAAATAGGACCATGCAAGATCCTAAGAAAATTTGATGAAAATGATTATGAGATAGAGTTGCCTGATGATGTGGGTATATCGCCCATATTCAACATTTCAGAGCTATATCCTTACAGGGAATATGAAAAAGGATCAGAAGACCAGAAAGAGATCCAGTGGGAGAAGCAAATTCTTATAGAAGAAAAGTCACAGATGGAGAAAATCATAGATCAGTGAATTGGTAAGAAGACTTGGAGAAAAATTTCTTTTGAGTATCTGGTAAAGTGGAAAGGACACATGATAGAATATGCTAGATGGGTAAATGAAGCAGATATCAAAAAGAATGGAAGTTTAGTGTGGGAGCTCATGGATAGGATTCCATGAATTTTTGGCCAGAGGAGTATGATGCAGGAGCATCGCCAACAAAGCATGACTAGAAGACAACTCAACGAACTAGCGTTCATTTTGAAAATATTTTGAATTTAAGAAGGCATATCATGCAAACATATGATAAGATTGAATTTTATGAACATATTTAATGTTTTGAAGTTGGATGATCACATGAGATCATTGGAGGATGTATTCTATTTTAATGTAGTAGCTTGTAGTACAGATTTGATGCATTTGATCCTATCTGTTTGCCAAAAAAATTTATTGTAATAATAGTTGAATTATTTTATTTCGATAGGATAGAACTAAGGTAGTTTGGAGGGAAATCTGAATGAGCTCATATTATATAAATCTATGTATTGTTACCCAGAAGAGGCAACTAAAATTATTGAGAGAGATGTTGTATAAGTTATTGAAGCTTATTAGAGTATTGTATGAACCCATGTACATATAGAATTTGAACGAATATAACAAAGGATCATTTTCCAAAATGTTGGTGTCATTATGTCTATCTCAATGAATGAATGGTAGTATTTTTATTGGTTTCATTTCTTTGTTATTTCTTATTCTTATGTTATGAATGCATTTACATGGTTGAATGTATGAATCTATGAGGATTTATATAAGTTTCAATTGTTTCTCTTCTATGAGCTAGTGCAAGGAGTGAATAGTATCCACAAGGTTTGCATTGACAGAGTCTGTTTCGACTAAAAGCTCATAAGAGATAACATGAAACTTGTGTATGTGAGGAGGGCATAAGTTTCCACAAGGTGTGTGTTGACAGAGGATGGTTTGACTTAGAAGTTCAACAAAGATAGCTTGAAGGTGTGCATAGGTGGAAACCGTGCCTAGATTCATATAGTTCACAAGGGACAATTGAGCCTTTGAAGAATTGTTGCAAGGAGTGTGCAATCGTGCTTCAAGAGTCAGGATTGAAGGAAGTTTGTTGCAAGGCATGCACAAAGTCAATAATTGGTTAAATATTCGAAAGAGTCATTCTAAGAAGTTTAGAGTGTCAAGGAGAAACAAGCCCACAAAGATAACTTGGAGATTTGTAAGCAAGTGTGTACATTTTCCAAAAGGAGTTCATGAAAAAATATTTCGATTCACAAGTTTAGGAGGAGTATACCAATTTGTTTGTAGGAGCGTGTAAGGGGACTTGTTGCAAGGTGTGCACAAAATTCAAATTTTTACTAAGTGTCGAAAAGGTGCTCTGAGGAGTTAGAGGTATTGAAGAAGAACAAGATCAGGAGAGATAGCAGGAGAGAATTCCTCATTTGGGAGGAACCTATTAAAGATTCCACCAATTAACAAGAAAGATCCATTCAAAGGAAGAGGGATCATTCTAGACAATCAAATCTGGGGAAATTGCATGGAGGATAGTCGTGGAAGTCTTTGGCACTTCATGGTTCTGAGGATTTAAATTTTTTCAAGAGTGAGGATTGTCGAAGTCCTCAAGCCATGAAGAGATCTCAAACATTGGTTGTAGCAAGGATACGTGGCAGCAGATTGAAGATTTTGAAAGGGAGAGTTTTGAGAGGTTTGCGTGGAGTAGATTTAGGGTTCTCACGAAGTTGAGAAGAGCGAGGAGATTTGGACCATCAAATCCAGAGAGGATGCATGGTGGAGATCCACATGGTTCATAGGAAGAGTGATTTGGAGGAAAGACGAAAGCGAAGTATCCCAAAGTCTCGAAGGCCAGCCTAGAGGAGAAGATTATGGTCATTGATCTGAGAAGGATTTGTTTCATTATATCGCGGGATCTAGATTTTTGTGTAGAATACACTTCAAAAGAAAAAGGATTTTTCACATTAAGAACTCTCGAACGCTGAACCCTATTGTAAATCACAACAATTGGTTGTCGAAGGTTCGTGTATCGTATATCTCATCTCAATTGAATTCACCGATTCATAGATAGGGAAAATGGGAGTAAGTTGTTCACAAAGGCTGCGAAGCATGGATTCGTGAAGGGATATGACCCATGGTCACAGCCTGTGGTCATATTGGAGAAGAGTATAGCTCAGGATCTAGCAGTCGCATTTTGGTGTTTCTAGGGGCATCAGAAACTGTTTCTGTGAGTAATTTGAACCTATGGGTAACATCAAAGGGACTTGTTTGTATTTTTTTAAGGTTTGTTGAAGGCCCGAAGAGCTAACTCGATTCAATATCTCAAATATCCAAGACTGAGAGGTTGCAGAGCCTCTAGGGGAGGAGGGGGTTCTACATCATACAGTCCGAGGATCCAATAGTGGCATGCCTAATGGGCCCTCTCACCTTCTATCTAGGTAGAGCTTTGATACCAAGTATGGGAACTTATTGGTGTCAGAGACATCATGGTTAGAGTATTTAAGGCTATCGACTCCTCCTACCACATTATCCTTGATTTTCACTTCATTGGGAATTTTCAACATTACTATACTTGGTTCTACATGTGTGTGTTTCACACCTTGCATACTGCTTTCTTCTCTCATCTTATTTTTCCCTTTGTGGGGACAATACCCCACCCTCTTGCTCTATTTCCTTCTCTGGTTCCAATTCTAGGCCCTGTTGCATGGAATCCATGGTTGGTTCTGCTTCCTTGGGTCCTTTTCCCCTAGACATGTCAAATTCCATCTATTTGATGTCCTCTACCACCTGCTCGGGATCCTATGTGGGTTCTTTCTCCTCCTCCACATGAAATATGGTTTGATCATACTTGAGTGTGTGGATTTCATCCACATCTACCATTGTGGGCATCGCACTGGTTCTGCCTTGTGGTACCCATGTGCTACTCTGTGTTCTTCATTTGGTTCTTCTTGGTGCTCCAACCCTCCAAAATAGAAGTTCTCAACTCGACATATGGTGGCACAATTTCACACTCTATCACTCTTCCAATCAGCTCAACGTTTTTCTCCTTAGAGAATAACACAATGGGTTGATTTTCCCCCTCTTTCTGACTTTATAGTGGGATGGGTAAGTGACAACTGTGTCGGACTGATAATTGTCACTTTTCCCCCTTTTCTTTGTGTTTGATGCACATTATACCTTTCTACCTGTTAACTGCTCTTCTGTGCATCATTTTTTTGAACCATGGTTTTCTTGGAATGCCTTGTTCCATATTCGCAGTTATATTCTTTCAAGGGCCTCCATGTGAGCTGAATTGTTTTTATTTTTATACTTTTTACTTTTTATGGATTTTTGTTTTTTCCCTATATACATATCTCTTTACTGCACAGTACTTTCTAAGTACTATGAGGTCGATTGTCCCTATACAACTTCAGTCGACTCCCATTGATCATTCCTCCAAGTTATATACCTCCTAAATTTTTCAACTGTATAGCTCCCCCATCTTTGATAGTCTTCACTCCATATGGTACCAATCAATGCATTATGAATTTTCCTGGGTGCTGAAGAAATTTACTATCATACTTCAAGACCAGGTCTCCTTCCTTGAAATTATTCCTTTTAATATGTCTTTCATGCCAAGTTTTGTCCCTTTCTTTATGTACTTCTTGGTGAAATATTACTATAATCCTATCTTCTTCCATCAACATCAACTAACTTATCCTTTTTTGTATTTTACCTCATTCTGTCATGTTAGTGGTTGTTTCTACGCATAGACTAGATACCAAAATTTCTAATGGCACGATTGCTTATTGTCCATACACCAATATGAATGGTGGTTGCCATGGATGATTTTAAGGGATAAATTTTGCTCATGGGATAATTTTCCATGGTTTTTCCAAAAACAAGATTCACTATTTTAAAAATGATTGCCCAAATTCGATAGAATAAAATTATTTTACCTTAAAAATCGCCAAAATTGCATAAAAAATATATATAATTCTTATAAATTCTTTTTACAAAAATATCACCAAACATTTATAGTTGGCATATGAAGGATTAGTAAGTTTCACCAAGGTTTCTACATTTTAAAACACATATCCATAATTAAAATCATCCTTGGTGGATGCCCTATCATTTTTCTCAATGTAGTCCTATATGCCCATAATACTGTTGATATCTTCAATTCCCAATCATCCCTATTGACACTGTAGATATGTATCAATGCTTTCTCTAAGATCTTGTTAAAGGCTTCCACTATTCAATTTTATTGAGGGTGATATGGTGTACTCTTTTGATGATAGACTTCAAAATCCTCAGTCATATCCTTGATAGTACTGTTGATGAAGTGAGTGCCTTTGTCACTCATCAAATTCCTTGGGCATCCAAATCTAGTGATCACTTGCTCAAACATGAAGTGTCTTGTTGTCTCTGCACTACAATATTCTACTGGCATTTCTTCTTCCCATCTTGTTAAGTACTTTGACTTCATAATGATATACCTTGTTCCTGACCTCTTTATTGCTGGATTAATTGGTCCCACAAAATATATTTCCCATTTTTCTAATACTTGCAAGGTTACTTATGGTATTAGGGGAATATCATCCCATCTATTAGGTTTTCCAACCCTCTGACATACATCACATCTCTGGTAGTATCCATTTGCATCTCTGTGAATGTTTGACCACCATAGTCTTTCGTGCAATACATTCTGTGAGGTATATTTTCCTACATAATGTCCTCCAGCTATTCCTTCATGGGACTCTTCTAAAATACTAGAAATTTTATGTTCTAGTATAGATCTTCTCAAGATGTTGTTTTTGTAACATCCTGCTCTAGCGCACTGAGAAAAATTATTCTTTGAGGACACTTGCTCGCAAGTGATCTGAACTATTATGATATTAAAACATTTGTCCTTGATTATGCAAGTGATCTGAACTATTATGATATTAAAACATTTGTCCTTGATTATGATGCATTATGTTAGATGACCTGATGTTTTACTGCAATTGACAAGGAAATGTTCTATTGACTCAGTTTTACTGAGTGTGCAGGGTTTTGGACCTTGAGGATGCAGAGGCATCGACGGAACCCTTGGAATCCGGATCGAGTAAGGGAGTGTGCTATTGGGGTTTAATTGTTTTACTGTGATTTTTGTACCTTTGATTAGATGATATGATGTGGACTTGTTCTGACATGATTTTTGATGATGCAGGCACGATATCTTGCCGACCAGACTCACATATGGAGTAAAGGGGCCACACATGA
>CBVK0100047636.1:0-19601 GCA_900067695.1 Picea abies
TAGATTATTTTCTTTAGGGACTAACCCCTTGGCTTCGCTAGGAGTTGGCCTAAACGGAGGAGTTGAGGACCAGGTGACAGCACCTTGACTCGAAACTTGCCTCCAAGGACACACCCAGTGGATTGAAGGTTTCTTCCATGTTACCCGAGGTGTGTATAAAGGCGGCATCAGTTACCACATCTAATAGGGACCTATATAGGAAAGATGGTGATCATTCGTTGCTTCCATGTGCGAAATTATACCCACTGAATTTTTCAATGGGCTCCAACATAAAATTTGTGAGTAGGGCCATACTTACAGCCTTCACTGTGAGTTGTTTCACTCTGCATTGTACATTTTTCAGCTTGCCCAATTTCCTGTTTCATGCTACTGAGGGTCTGCTGCAGCAAACCCAACCTCAGTTTCTCACTTCCCAACCCCGTTACAAACTGCCTAAACCTGTTTCTCGGCTGCCTGAAGCGTTCTACAGGCTTCCCAAACCTGTTTCTTGGACCAAAGTCCATTATGGGCTGCCCAAGTCTGTTTCTCAGCTGCCTAAACTTCTGTTTGAACCCAGAACTGCTGCCTGCAGCCCTGTACATCTGTCTGCACCCCTCTATGATGTTGTTTGTGTCCTGTAGAGAGCCTGCCTCATGATTTGTGCAGGTTATTGTAACTCCTAGTGGCAGGATATTTGCAACCCTCTATACTTGTTGTTTATGCCTCCAAATGTGTGCCAAGCTATTGTACATGTTGAGTCACCTTATCAAAAGTGACTCAAGCTAGTTCTAATTTATGACATAACAACTATGTGCTATGTAGTATGTACTAACATGTACTTTCTTGGCTAAATTACTTCCGACTGGATATGAACACTACACATACTTTTCCAGGGATAGATGACTACATTCAAAATCTTCATTTCAAGAGGATTCCAGCCACTCCAAATCTGTTTGTGGTGATTAATGGTTTGGATATTTCATTGTGATGATGGATGTCAATGATACGATAATCACAAGTATTATTGTACATGTTATTGAGTCACCTTATCAAAAGTGACTCAAGCTAGTTCCAATTTATGACATAAGTATATACTGTGTACTAACATGTACTTTATTGGCTAATGTACTTCCCAGTGGTTTTGATCATTACACATACTTTTTCAGAGATAGATGACTACGTCCAAAATCTCCATTTCAAAACGATTCCAACCAATCCAAATCTGTATGTGGCAATTAATGGTTTGGATATTTGATTGTGGTGATGGACGTTGATGATATGATAATCACAAGTATTAATGTAGCATGATCAAATATGTAGATTCTAAAGGATAATCTGCATAAAACATTTGAGATGGCTGACTTGGGACATCTACATTTTTTATTAGGAATTGAAGTGAGGCAGAAGGTAGCATTTTCATGACATAGTCAAAATATGCAAATGAAATCTTGAAAAGGTTCAAAATAATGGACGACATCAATACTCATTGAAACATGTACTGAAGTATTAGTGCATGGGAATTCAATCAGTAAATGCTACTCTAGAGTTGATACATATAGTTTGTAAGTATTCTATTCTACCTTCCCACAACTAGACCAAATATAAATCATGTAGTTGGTGTAGTCTCTAGAATTATGTCAAATCCAAAGATTTCCCATTAAAAAGCAACCAAGAGGATTCTGAGATATGTCAAAGGAACTTTACATTATTGACTTGCAGACATGATGAATGAAGAGTTCTGATCACATGGTTATTAACTTCTTTGAATGCAAACTGAGCAAGATGCTCCAATGCAAGGAAGTCTACAACAGGTTATTCTTTACATATGGATTTGGCAGAAATTCCATTGACCAGTAAGAAGCAATCAATTGTTGCTTTGTTATCTACTGAGGCAGAGTATAAACCATGTTTCAGTGTAGTATGTAAAGTCCTTTGGCCAGTGAGAGTTCTTGAGGATCGAGAGTTCTTAGCAATCTTAACTTGTGATAAATGCAAGAAATCCCCTTACATAGTGATAATCAGAGTAAGAATCAAGATTACGATGAGAAAGAACCTTATTTTATGACAGGACAAAACACATAAAAGTCCACCATCATTATATCCGAGTGAAGGTGGGGAAAAGAGAGATTGAACAAATCTATTGTTGCACACAGGATCAATAAGCACATATCATCACAAAAGCATTGAGCAAGGAAAAGTTTGAGCAATTCAGAGACATGATTGCAATTCTAGCACTCCCCCTATTAATGTCAATGTTGAATATCAAAGAAGACAAGGATAGGATTTAAAGAGATAAAATTTGTGAGAGACCAGTTCTGCCATCTCAGTGCTACATTATAAGTTCCCTTTGCACTTGATGATTTGATCTAATGTTATATTAAGAAAAAAATCAAATATAGTCAGTTTCTAAAATGGTACAAATTTATCTGGTTTCAACTTTATCCTTTTAAATTATTCTACAATTTATCTTTCAATCCATTTAGTACTTTTGCTGCATTTTTCCATTGGCATACAAGCTGTTGAAACATATTTTGTTGGGATCGCCAAATTTGAACCACTGCATACATGTACCCAGTCCATTAATGAAAAGCTTCATGTGAATGTAGAAACAACTGCAGAAGAGATCGGTTGCAGTCTTTTCCCGTCTAAGCTGATATTTGATGTTTCTCTCCTGGCAGGCTTAACCATACACATATATCAACTTCACCCAAGAGCATAGGAAATATAACAATATTAGCATAGAAGATACAACTAAGTTCATTTCCCAGCTTCCCAGCAACAATACTTTTACTTAGATTTCAAGGAAACCCTGCAGTCCTGTGTATGCAACATACCATTTTGGATTTGCCACACCACCTTGGACTCACTCATAATAAACAGAAAATATTTAAGGCACTCTGAATAGGCCATAAACAGATGTAAGTTGAACTGGCAAAAGGACTTTGGATATAACTACAACCAGTATCTCAATGTGATTGAATATGAATTATAAGCCTAAAAATGCATGCATGTGATAGTAGCAAAGACGATGCAACTTAGTTCATTTCCCAGCTTCCCAGCAACAATGTTTTTACTTAGACTTCCAAGAAAGCCCGCAGTCCTGTGTATGCAACATACCATTTTGGATTTGCAATACCACCTTGGACTCACTCATAATAAACAGAAAATATTACAGGCACTCTGAATAAGCCATAAACAGAAGTAATTTAAAAGTGGTATAAGGACTTTGGAAATTGTTACAACCATTATGTCAATGTGATTCAATATGAAAAACATAAGCCTAAAAAATGCCTGCATGTGCTTGAAGCAAAGCTCTAGCATTCCTTCTAGCTGCACAGATATCAAACTCAAATCATGTATTGACATACTCCACCTACCTATTTGGCATTTCCCCAGGAAGTTCTGTAAAATGCACAATCCGGTCAGAGTAGGCAGCAAATATAGCCTGCCATAAAAAAACATTTTTTTTAAATTGTTATACAATGTTGATCATATGTCCTTTCTAAAACAACACCAAAATCAAGACTGTAAGAACTCCCAACAGAGCATCTCACATCTTAGTGAAAAAAACAACACAATTTCTGATGCAATCCTTTAAATTAAATATTGGGAAAATAATAGAACTTAAAATATAGTATTCAGGAAAAACAGACCAAGAAGTGAAATTGAAAGGATTTTTCCATCTTGGACAAGTTTTATCATTTAGGTTTCACCATCAATGGATGGGGGAACGAGGGACAAGTTTAGGGTAAGGCTGGAGAGACTCCCCAAATTTTACAAGGAAGCGCATGGGACGAGACATACCCCCAACCACCTTGAGTACCAAAAATATAGAAAATATCAAAAAAATAGTAATTTTATTTTGATGAATCATGCCTAATCACAAATAAACACAATGATACATCCAAATAACCAAATTCAAACACATAGGTGAATCCATACATCCACACATCATACAGTGGTACATTCATACATAAAAAATAGACATGATAATAAAGTTTTGAGAGTCCTAGATACATAAATGATCAATGATCATACATGATACTAAAATTAAGACTGAAAAAACAAAGAGAAAACCACTAGCCAGACTTAAGTACTAAACAACCTATGCTCAATCTTCTACTTCCATGCACTAGAACAATTCTTCAACATGATCAATCACAGTCTTAATTTTACATCCACATGATACACAGATCAGCACTCAAAGAATTAACCTACAGCTAAAAGAGAAAGACTGGAAACACCAATCAAAATTTCAGATCTGCATAAACACAACTGCTGAATGGAAAACTCAAAAATGTACAACCCAGATATCAAAAGATGAGATTAGCACCACAAATAGATAGAGACTAGATCCAATAAATCAGTAGTATGAATATAGTGGACAGCAAACAGAACTTTGAAACAACAATCACTATCTTCTCTTTCACACAATAGAAAGTTTCAATACTGTCTTCAACGGACTACAATGGATTCTCACAAACCTTAGGCACTTTCTTGGTTGAATCATTTTACTCAAGCTCACTCTATAAGCCTAACTAGTGTGCCCTTACTGAGTCAAACTTCACAAGAGAGGGAAGAGCAGCTACAAAAGTAATGGCTAATAATATTCTTCATGAAAGGAATCATCTGCTACATGTGACAAGGAATCTCTCCTCAAGAGATGTGCCCTGCTGGGGTACACACTTTATTTTTCTTTGCTTGAGGATGATTGAGCCTAGTGGTCCTTCTTCATGGATTATGAAGTTGATGCTCTTGGTGGTCTTGGTTGCTTCCTTGGTGATCACATTCTCCTTGGTGTTGATTGTTTGAGGTTGGTTAATGATGATGCTCGTGCCTTGATTAATCTTGTTAGAAGAGGGGTGCTAGGTGTTGCTCTATGCCTTGTTTGGATATTCCCAAGGGGGATTTGGGATGATGTTTGGTTCTTGACTTTCTGGAGGGGAGTTCTAGTGTTTTGCTTATCTATTATACTTCCATGGTGATATCATATATAATAGACACTTGTTCTCCTTGAGCACTCATCTCCTTTACTTACTTTACCCTCAAACTCATGAACACCCCTCTTCTATCATGAGTTCCCAGCACCTGGGCACAGTATTCAACAGTTTTCAACACTTGGATGATCACGATTCACAATTGACATGGCACCTTTGGACATGAGCGTTTTGGGGTTTTAAGGGTTTTCCCCTTCATGATTTCCAACACCTTGAGGTTTGATTGGAGGGTTTCATGACACATAACTTGAGGTTGGAGCTTATATTTGATTACTTGGCACATTCTACTTGAGCACTCCACTATGTTATGCATCTATCCTCTTGATGAGCACACCTTGCACATTTTCCTGTTCTATATCTTGAGGGCGCTCACATTTCTACCTTGGATCTTGCCACACGTGCCAACTATTCATGGAATATCTTACATGGATTCATCTTCTAGAATGGCGCACTTGTGTATAAGCTCATCAATTGGGGGTATTCCAATTTCATATTCGTGATTTAATTTTTATAAATTCAAATTGAATGATTCAAATTTCAAACTTCAATAACCTAATCATAATTTTAAATTTATATAAATGCAAAACATGTTCATTGGTATTTACTCATGAGACATAAATCACTGATAACTTGTCACTAATCAATAATGCCAGCAATTGAGTCTTCTTTGTGTCCTACATTTGCTATATTTTCAGTTAGGATGCTCTATAGGTACTCACTGCTCTCATGTTGTGGCTCATCTGCTAAGTTTGTAATTTTATGCCTATACAAAACCATCTGGTTGGATCTCATCATCCACACATATAGCATAATTTGTGAATTGGTCCCGTTTCGTAGAAGGACCTTCATTGTACCATAAGTATTTACAAGCAAGAAGATGAAGCGAACTATAAATGTAAACCAAGTTTCCTTCCTTCTTATATCCCAATTGGTTTCTCTTCGCTGAAGGAATAAAACCATAAGTATTCCATTTACTCTCACACACTGAGAAATTAGCTAATTGTGAGACTAACAATATGGCAAAAGCTTGTAGCTATTGGGTATGGGCACCATGAATTTGCCCCCAATTTATTAAACCTTTACTGTAAAACTTCTAATACCCAGCAATAGAATAAACAGCCAATAGTTTCTCAAACCCAGAAATATTTCAGAACAGAAATAAAACTGAACTATGCTAGTTTACTACAGCTGAGTATGTATCACAAGCATGCACAGCAGAAAATAAAAACATTCACACAGTTACACAGTAGATTACCCTGGAAACCCCAGTGTGGGTAAAACCAGCAAAGGAGGGCTTTTTATTAGAGGCTTCAGAGGGAATAATTACAGCAGAAAATACAAATTCTTACAGCCCAGAAATGCTCCACTTCTTGAGTGTATGGCCCAGCAGACTCAGCTGCACAAGGCTGCTGCTGTACAGCCCTGATTTCCTCCTTAGATGGCTGCTGAGTGGTGTACAGCCCTGATTTCCTCCTTAGATGGCTGCTGAGTGGTCTCTGACATGACCCTCTAGACTGCTGTAACTCAGCCCCAGTTTCTGCCCTCTGTGCTGAAGCTGCAAGGACCAGAACAGTCCTCTCTTTGCTGCTGTAACAGGACACTGCTCACAGTAACACTCTGTTGTCCAGAACAGTCTTGTAGGTGACCTCTTCTAGCTGCTAGGTCTGCCCAGAAATCATCCTCAGCTTGCTCTTCAACCCAGTAAATGCTTGACCGCTCTCTCAGAGACACTAAGCCTCTTCCTCAGCCTCTAGCTCCTTCTTCTCTTCTCAAACATGCAGAATGAGAATGCCCAGCACCGTCAGCCCCTCTATACCCAGCCTCACCCACTGGTTGCCTTGTGATTAGCGCCCAGCAAGGGCTTCAACGGCCCAGATTGAGCCGCCCTCTTCTCTAGACCCCACTCAGCACTAGGTTAAGTGCCCCCACTAAGTAGGGCCCCACACAGCACTAGGCTGAGCACTCCACTCCCCACAATCCACTAACAAAAAGATTTTTTCTGGGTTTCCTAAGTCAGACTTAGGCTTATAGAATTAGGATGATTTGGGTAAGTTTGATGTCCAGTCTATGCCTAGGATACATAGGCATGAGCAGACATCTTCTGCTGCTACACAAAAAATTGACACTCCCTCTTAGTGAGGAAGGTGTTCTGCACAACACCCAATTTTTCCCTGAAGTAGACAAATTTTCCTTTCATCAAAGGCTTCGTGAGTATGTCTGCAATATGCTCACCAGTTGGCACATACTGTAGCTTTATATAACCTTTTTGCATGCAATCCCAAATGAAGTCGTATCTTATCTCAATGTGCTTGGACCTATCATGAAACACCGGATTTTCAGAGAGCTTGATGCAGCTCTGATTATCACAGTGAATCATTGGTGTGTCCAACACTTGATCAAACAAGCCCATGAGTAGCTTCCGAAGCCAAATGGCCTCATATGATGGCAATCTGGCTGCCGTGTACTCAGCATTTGCAGAGCTCAAAGCAACTGATTTTTGCTTCTTGCTGAACCAGGAAATAGCCCCTGAACCCAAGCTACAATAGCAACCTAATGTGCTCTTCATGTCCACACTACTGCCTGCCCAATCTGCATCTAAATAACCCAAAAACTTCACTCCATCTCCCTGGATATAGCTCAATCCAAACTTGACTATCCCACGCACATATCTTAACACATGTTTTGCTACCACCCAATGTACACGCTTACACTCTACCATGAATTGACTGAGTGTGTTGACAGCAAAACACAAATCTGGTGTAGTGTTAACCAAATACATGAGAGAGCCAATGAGCTCCCTGTAAAGAGTGGCATCCACTCCCTCAGGCTTGGAAGCATCTATCTTCTTCCAGTTAGTAACCATGGGTGTTGCCATAGGCCTGCAATCCTGCATGCCAAACCACTTCAGGATCTCCACAGCATATTTCCCTTGTCAAAGGAAAATCTGCCCATCTTTTTGCCACACCTCCAAACCAATAAAATAATGCATCAGCCCCAAGTCCTTCATTTCAAACTCATCAGCAAGATCTCTCTTGCAATCCTCTATGAGTTTCTCTGACCCTGTCAAGAACAAGTCATCTACATATAGAACAAGAATGAGTGTCTCCCCCTAACCAAGATGTAGTAGAGGTTGGAGTCAACCTCACTCTTGGTGAAGCCCATCCCAAACAAAATAATCGTCGATCCTATTGTACCACACACGTGGTGCCTACTTGAGCCCATATAGCGCTCTCCTCAACCTGCAAACATGAGATGCCCTGATGTGCACCTCAAACCCCTTTGGCTGCTCTATGTATATCTCCTCATCTATCACTCCATTAAGAA
Organism: Picea abies; assembly: GCA_900067695.1. Classification (NCBI taxonomy): domain Eukaryota; kingdom Viridiplantae; phylum Streptophyta; class Pinopsida; order Pinales; family Pinaceae; genus Picea; species Picea abies. The sequence continues at coordinate 8,301 of CBVK0100047636.1, forward strand.
ACGTTGTCTTGGCATCCATCTGGTGGATCTACCATCCCAACTCAACTGCAATGGATATCACGGCCCTAATAGAAGAATATCTCGTCACGGGTGCAAATGTCTCACTGAAGTCAATGCCTTCCTTCTGTGACAAGCCCTTAGCCACAAAGCGGGCTTTGAACTTGTCACACTGCCATCGGCGGTGTGTTTGATCTTAAAGATCCACCTAGAGCCAACCATTGATTTCGCCTCTGGCCGGGGCACAACCTCCCACACATCATTCTTCATGACGGAAGAATACTCCTCCATAATGGCATCTCTCCACACTTGCTGCACAGATGCCTCCTAAAAACGGGAAGGCTTGGCATCTATCAACTCACTCATAAGAGCCATGTAACTAGAAAACCTTTGTGGCTCCCTGCTCTCCTTGACTGATGTCCTGGAAGCATCCACCTGCTCCTGAGCCTTTCTTAGTGTGCGCTCTGCCAACTTCGGCCTCCTCCTACTAGTGGACTTAGTCGGAGTAAATCGAGCAACCTGCTCCTCCTCGTGTTGCTCACGCTACACACCTTACTCACTCTGCTATTGTTGTTGCTACTCAACATGTACAGTAGTCCAAGGACCTGTAGTCTGCAATGGTTGTCTAGCCTCCTCCTTAGGAGCACTCTGCTCCTGACTCTGCTCATGACACTGCTCATCAACTGGTATTTGTCCACGGGACTTCCTAAAAGCCCTGTCCTCCTCAAATCTCACGCCCCTCCTAACCACTGTCCTCCAGAGTGCAGGAATGTTGACCCTATAGGCCTTGGAGTTCTTGATGTAACCAACAAGGATGCCCTTCTCTGCAGTAGGCTCAAGCTTGGTCCTCCTCTCTATCGGAACATGGTAGTAGACCAAGCAACCAAAGATGCGTATGTGACCAATCTCCAGTTTCTTCCCTGTGAAGGCCTCCTCAGGGATCATCCTCCCCAATACCTTATGCGAACTCTTGTTCTGCAAATAGACTGCAGTGTTGCACGCCTCATCCCATAGCAACATGGGCAAGTCGTGATCATGCAGCATAGCCTTTGCTTCCCCAACTATCTATCTATTCTTCCTCTCTAAGACTCCATTATGTTGCAGGTTATACGGTACAGTCATCTCCCTCTTAATCTCGAAATCTACACAGAACTCCTTGAAGGCACTCGAAGTATACTTGCCTCCATTCTCTGATCTAAGCACCTTGATCTTTCTACCTATCTAGTTCTCCAAAAGAGCTTTGAACTCTTGGAACCGACTAAAGACCTCATCCGTGGTCTTCAAAAAATAGATCCAGGTCATCCTGGAATGATCGTCAATAAAGGAGACATAGTAGCTAAACCCTCCAATAGACATTGTTGACATGGGCCCACAGACATCCGAATGGATCAAGTCCAAAATCCCTTTGGACCTGTTGTCGTTGCTAGGAAAGATTGTCTTGGCATACTTGCCCAAAGCACACACTATGTTGATCAGAACTGAACTCTGGAAGCCCAGTCACAGCCTCCCTAAGCACCTTGAGTACTCCATAATGTAAATGAGCCATCCTCCTATGCCAAAGCTCCCAAAAATCTCGTCCACTGTTGTTGTTACTAACCAATGCACAGGCTGGTTCAAACTGCAGCTTCTACAGTTTGTCCTTCCTTACTCCCAACACTTTCCCCATGCTAGCATTGGAGCCCCTTGGATGTATGAGTACTCTTCCATCCCGGAAAGTGACCTCATATCCCTCATCTTCTAAGGCTGAAACAGAAATCAGATTTTTAGTTAAACCAGGAACAAACAAAACATCATTAATTTACAAAGGCTTACCAGACTCCCTCTGAAACCTCACGATTCCTTTTCCTGCTGGCCTGTACTTAGCATTATCTCCAAGTACAATGTTGAAGTTGGCATTGTACTCCTTCAAGTTGTTGAAGTACTCATGTACCACTGTCAAGTGGCATGAAGCACCATTGTCAATGTACCATGTACCAGTGACCATGGAGGTGGATAGGCATGCTAAGAGTGAAAATTCATCTTCAAATCTGGCTGCAAATGCATCCATATCAGCTGTAGCAGCCATCTGCTTCTTGGGTTTTCCCTTCTTCTTGTTGGGACATTGGTTGGAAAAATGCCCACGCTGATGGAAAGCAAAGCATTTAAATTCTTTGTTGGAGTCAAACTTCTTGTTGCCTTGTTTTGAAAAAGTTCCTTCAGTTGAATTCTTCTTGCTCTTCCCCTTGCCCTTTGCTGCCAAGCAAGGATGTCTTCATCTTCAGATTTCTTTTTCTGTTCTCCACGTTGAGACCCCTCCCGGATCTCTTCATGAGTGAAATCGTCCCACAGTCTGTCCCAAGTGGGAATCTTCTCCCAGCCCACTACACATTTGACAAACACATCCCACTGTTTGCCAAAGCCATTCAAGGCAATACATACCAGCTCTTCTTCAGGAATAATATCTTCTACTGCTGCTAGCTCATCTCTAACTTGTGTGAGCCTAGTGAGGTAGGGTGTCACACCTTCACCCCTTGCCATTTTGGTGGCATGTAACTTGTCCCTGAGAGCCATCTTTCGATTTTGGTTGTCACTTTGATACAGTTTGGTCAGAGCATCCCACATATCTTTTCTTGTTTTCTTCTCAGCCAGATGTGGAATAAGATGGTCCTTGACACCATCCAGTAGAATCCTCTGTGCTCTGGCTTCTTTCACCTCATGGAGGTCCAAGGCAATATGATTATGGACTGGTACAGGTACTATTGTGCTGACATAAGACCACAACTTGTTCTCCTTGAGAACAGCTGTGATTCTGACCTTTCACTGAAGATAGTTTGAGGCCCCCTCAATCTTATCCTCGTACCTCACGCTAGAGGCCATGAAACCTCTAATTCTGGGTTGTTGGTACCTTCCGAAAAATCTGCAGAAATATTTCTGAGATTTGAACTTGTGACCAGTGTGCTAATCAGAGGCACAGCTCTGATACCATGTAAAACTTCTAACATCCAGCAACAGCCAATAGTTTCTCAAACCCAGAAATATTTCAGAACAGAAATAAAACTGAACTATGCTAGTTTACTACAGTTGAGTATGTATCACATGCATGCAAAGCGGAAAATAAAAACGTTCACACAGTTGCACAGTAGATTACCCTGGAAACCCCAGTGTGGGGAAAACCAGCGAAGGAGGGCTTTCTAATAGAGGCTTCAGAGGTAAAATAATCACAGAAGAAAATACAAATTCTTATAGCCCAGAAATGCTCCACTTCTTGAGTGTATGGCCCAGCAGACTCAACTGCTCAAGATTGTTGTTGTACGGCCCTGATTTCCTCCTTAGATGGTTGTTGAGTGGTGTTTGAAATGACCCTCTAGACTGTTGTAACTCAGCCCCAGTTTGTGCCCTCTGTGTTGAAGTTGTAAGGACTAGAACCGTCATCTCTTTGTTGCTGTAACTGGACCCTGCTCACAGCAACACTCTGGTGTCCAGAACAGTCGTGTAGGTGACCTCTTCTAGCTGCCAGGTCTGCCCAGAAATCGCCTTGAGCTTGCTCTTCAACCCAGCAAATGCTTGACCTCTATCTCAGCAACACTAAGCCTCTTCCTCAGCCTCTAGCTCCTGCTTCTCTTCTCAAACATGCAGAATGAGAATGCCCAGCACCCTCAGCCCCTCTATACCCAGTCGGCCCCATTGGTTGCCTTGGATTAGCACAAGCAAGGGATTCAACGACCCAAATTGAACCGCCCTCTTTCTCTGGACCCCACTCAACACTAGGTTGAGCGCCCCCACTAAGCAGGGCCCCACACAGCACTAGGTTGAGCGCTCCACTCAGCAGGGCCCCACAATCCACTAACAAAAAGATTTTTGATGGGTTTCCTAAGTCAGACTTAGGCTGATTTGGGTAAGTTTAATGTCCAGTATATGCCTAGGACACATAGGCATGAGTAGACACCTTCTGTTGCTAAACAAAAAACTAACATTTACCACGTTGCATATTTTTAAATTTGTAGCTTGGAAGGTGTCTCGGCATTGGCATAAGTGTCCAGGGATGCTAAAGGACACTTTAATTAATACCCAGATCAACATTTTATTTTTATCCTAAGTTTTGACTTAGGAAAAGCATAAAATTAGTCAAACAATTTTATTGGCTTTATTTGCTCAGATTTCCTAAGTTTATGACTTAACGAAATTAAATTTCCACTTAAAGTGAATTTTCTGGAATCTTCTAGTAAACTCATGAGGGGGAAATGAGTAAAGTGAAAATAATAAAAAGGAGGTTGAGGCAAGGGTGAGGACACACACATTGAGCTGAGAGCTTAAGAGGGCAAATTTGCAGCGGAGGAAAGGCGATTTTGCAGGGCCGAAAAAGCAGAGCCATACAGGCTGAGGTTGTTGGGCTGTATGAAATTTATGAATTAGCTACTATAATTATTTTCTTCCTCTGAAGCCAATAAAATCCTCTCTTTGTTGGTTCTCCCCACACTGGGGTTTCCAAGGTAATTTCTGGTGTTAGTGTTTTTTTGTGCTCGGTTTCTATTGCTTTTGTTGTGCATTTTATCAGTTAAAATATCAACTGTATTTTCTGTTGCATAGTGCAGAATTTTATTTCAGGTTAAAGACTAATTTTCTGGGTATAAAACTATTGGCAAATTAAATCTGCATGCTAGGTTTTAGAAATTAACACATATCACACAGCGTCAATTCTTCCAAATTCACCCCCCCCCACTTGAAAATTGGAAAACTTGAGTACGCACAAGGGATGCTTCCTCTAAAATTGGTCCATAAATCTTCTTTACTATTCTTAAAAATCCCTTCATGACTTCTTTGTCACTAGAAGGATGCCTCTTTGTCACTAGAAGTATGCCTCTTCTCTTAGAAGGATATTTCCCATGTGTAAATTATCAAATGATCTCAGGAAGCACTCCATGGCCTCCTTGCTCAAACTATAAAACCTCGCTCCAGACAAAAGCCTTGTCAAGACCGTGCTCGTTAATTCCGGATTGTTCGATGATTACAAGCAAACCTCAGATTCAATCTCATGGGATCCAACCTCGTTACAATGAAGTTTTTTTACTTTATAGAACCCTACCTCCTTGAAAATTGCACACTAGGCCCAGGAATACATGTGTATTCTTCCCTGAATAGAAATGAAGTGAGATTTTTGAACTAAGTGCCCCCTACATTTACGAATACATGTTATCCTCAAAGAATTAGCAAAATGACGCCTCATCACTTCATATTTATACGAATTATCCCTCACAAGACTTAGGTCAGCCCCTACACTGACAATAAAAGGTCGGCCCCAACATTATGACAAGAACAAGTCGACCGCTACTCCATTCTGAATTTCTTCAAAAAGGCCATTATCTATCAAAATATATTGTGAACAGCGACCCATGGCCAACTGCTCATTTGTCATGTCATCAAATGTAGATGAAGAAGCTTGATTTTGTCTTGGTATGGATCTTGTTATCTCTTGGATTCTCCCTAGAGGGAAAAGTCCCAACCTCTCCAAGGGGAAAACACAAGGACATTACAAGCAAGTTGCCCACTGTCACCTCGACAACCTTGCCCCACACTTCTAGGTTTGGATGATGGTTTCCTACCTAAGGGGGGATTCCCTATACTAGACCCTAAGCCTATCATTTAGCACAAGTGAGAAAAGAGGCTAGTATTTAGATTATGCAAATGAAAGTGATCAAAGTAACTACTTGAATGATTTACAAATGATGGATGTCATTTAGGCGTTTATCATGCAAATAGAGTTATTATGTGATCATTCATATTTTAAATGTCCATGAATGTAATGTCCCCCACCTCTTGATGAAGAGGTTATGAGAGACCCAGTAGTCTAGTTGTCCCCACTAGACTATAGTCTCATGCATCAAGAGGACAAAGACAACCCAAAGCCATTACCTAAGCACAACGTTATAATATTAAGTTGATTTTGGGGGAAAAGGGTAACTAAAGGAAAGAAAAGAACGTGTGGAAAAGCTAGGAGTTAACCCTAGGGGTTAACTAACTCAACAGAGAAATAGATCAGGAGTATAAAAGGAAGGAAGGGCGAACTTCTCACTCATTCGGGATTATTATTACATTTTGCATTTGGGCTCTTGAGCACAAAAGAGTTTTGAGGGTTTTGAGACTACAAACCCTAGAGATCAACTCGGTGGTGAAAGATCCCACCTCTCTTGATCCAAGCTTGGTCTCGGGGGTGCAATACTCCTCCCATACCATTCTACAGCAGCTACAGGTACCATCTATCAGCCAAGGAAGGAACAGTGCACAACCTAGGGGGTTTCCAGCAAGGGGGCTACACCATTGGAAGAAGAAGAGTTCGATCTAGGAAGTAGAGGAGGATTTTGGGTATTTGGACTTTTGGGTTTTCTCTGTAGAACCTCAACCATCATTTCAAGCCTATTTTGGGAGAGGCTTACCTGCCATATGATTTGTTAGAGCTTGGCTCGAGTTGGAGAGAAGGAGGGTGCACTGCAGAAAAGGGTTTCATCAATTTGGAGGAGCAGATCTTTATTATTCAGTTGGAGACTTCACTAGGGGGTTTGTCTTTCCCCAATCTAAACTTCCAGCTAGTTTCATAGCATTTGGAGACTCCTAGCAATGAGGCCGAAATATTGGATCTCTTCAATCATCCAAGAAGGCGCAACCCAGTTTGGGGTTTCAGCTATAGGAGGAGCAGATCTCTATCTTTCAACCTGAGACTTCAGGAGGGGGTTTGTCTTTCCCCGATCTACCATTCCAACTAGTTTCAGAGTATTTGGAGGTCTCTAGCATCAGGGCCGAAATATTGAGTATATTCAGCCATCCAGAAGGGCGCAACTCAGCTAGGGGGTTTGGATCTGAACCCTGGAAGGAAAGAAATCAATCTTGTGTTTTGCATCAGCTTATTATCTTGCCTTTGGAGGCTTATATCTTAAGTCTTGAGCATTTTGTAGCAGCTATTATTCCAGTTGGAGATTTTTATTGGTATTCTTCCATATCTGTTGTATCAAGATCTCTATCTTATCTAAATAAAGGTCAAATTTGAGTTATTTGGTTCCATATTGGTATTTCTTGTTGTATCTTGTCTTTCCGTATGCTATATCTTCAGTGTAATGGATCTTCCAGACACTGACATCATCCTTGGAGTTCAATGGCTTAGTACATTGGGGCCAATCCTTACCAACTACAAGACCATGGAGATGTCTTTCACGGAGGAAAATGGGAAAAAGGTGGTACTCGAGGGCATGACAGGAAACACACCTAGAGTGGTGACAGCAAAGCGCATGGAGGCCATCTTCGGGAGGGAGGACAATGTGTATGCAGCAGAATGTAGAATATCGGTTCGAGTGGATAAGAAGGGGGATACTCCTTACTCTCTAGAGATTCAGAGAATCATTGACAGGCACAACAAGGTCTTTGAACTCATTCCACCAGGAGCACCACCAGATAGGGGGTTTGAGCACATCATAGAATTGGAAGAGGGAGTGAAACCTATTATCACAACTCGTTACAAGCACCCAAAGAAGTATAAAAACAAGATTGAGAAGGCCATCAAAGAGTTGTTAGATATGGGCCGCATTAGGCGAAGTTCCAGTCCTTTCGCATCTTCAGTGGTGTTAGTGAAAAAGAAGGATGGAACCATGTGCATGTGCATTGATTACAGAGCATTGAATAAGAAGACGATCAAGAACCGATACCCCATCCCTAGGATTGATGAGCTATTGGATGAGCTTCATGGGGTTGTATACTTCACAAAGATTGACTTGTGCTCTGGCTATCATCAGATAAAAATGAGGGAGCAAGATGTACCCAAGACCGCTTTTAGATGTCACTATGGTCATTATGAGTTCTTGGTAATTCCCTTTGGGCTAACCAATGCGCCAGCCACCTTCCAATCTTGTATGAACCATGTCTTTAACAAACAGCTAAGGAAGTTCCTCTTGGTCTTCTTCGATGACTTGTTGATCTACAGCAAAACATGGGAAGAGCATCTGCAGCACGTTGAACAGATTTTAGCCATCATGGAAAGACAATCTCTCTATGCTAAAGAATCCAAATGTGATTTTGGAATGACAGAGGTACTTTATTTGGGACACATCATTGGGGTGAAAGGGGTACAGGTACACCAAGAGAAGATACAGTCCATAATTGATTGGCCGACACCTAAGACACTCACCGAATTAAAAGGGTTTTTTGGCATCTGTTGCTATTACAAGAGGTTTGTCAAAGGTTTCTCCCAATTTTGCGCACCTTTGATCGATTTGACCAGGAAGGGCGCATTCAAGTGGAGTCCAAAAGCACAGTTGACTTTTGATAAGGTGAAGGTAATGAGCACTTGTCCGGTATTGGCTCTACCAGATTTCGCACAACCCTTTACAATGGAGTGTGATGCCTCAGGGGAGGGCATTGGAGCAATGCTTATGCAGAATAGGCACCCTATTGTCTATGAGAGCCAAAAACCGAGGGGTCTTGAGCTTCTCTACACCATCTATGACAAAGAGATGTTAGCCATCATGCATGCATTGGCTAAGTTCAAGCAATACTTGGTTGGGGCAAAATTCGTTCTGAGGACAAATCACAACAGCCTCAAGTACTTTCTGGATCAAAAGGACTTAAATGAGAGGCAACAAAAATGGGCTAGCAAGATCCAGGCTTATGATTTTTATATTGAATTTGTCAAAGGGAAAAATAATGTGGTGGCAGATGCCTTATCCAGAAGACCATCAGTTTATGCTATGACCTACATTTCAGTTGACTGGAAGGCCCACCTTTTGGTAGAATACTCAAAAAACAAGTTTGCATGTCAATTGATAGATGGGCAGTTACAAGATGACAACTTCAAAATTGTGGACAACATCATATATCTCAAGGGTCGAATCTTATTGATCCCTGAATCAACCTTTAAAACCAAAGTGCTACAAGCATGCCATGATTCACTAGTAGCAGGACATCAGAACTAAACTAAGTACAAGGAAAAGATTCTAGGAGTTTATTGCAAGAGGCAATAAACAAAGTAAATCTACTCTAAGAGCATATATCTTTCATTCACCACAATCACATATACATAAAGAGATACTTGCATAAAAAGGATACTGAAGATAACTTTGTTATGATGCAAGTAAATAACGAAAATACTTCAAGATATAATAACAATGCTTGGAGATAAAAGTACTTGAAGCAAATGGCTTTGTATATATGAAACAAGATGAGACCAGTGCCTTAATAAGATCGTGGTCAGTTGTATGAAACGCGCGCTTTGTGATATTGACTTTGAAAGTTTTAAAGTAAATTAATTTTGAGTGATTATTATCAGTGTTGAAAAAGCCTGCGATTTTTCACGACTTTTTTCCGCGATTTTTTCTAATTTGAAAGAGTCGAGACTTTTTCATAAAAGTTGTGGCCGGTTAGTGGAAATCATCCTCATAAAGCATATTTTTTGAGTTTTTTTTGTCATTTTTGCTTCTTGTTGCTTTCTCCGTATTTATGTGTCAATGTATTTATATGATGTTGTTGTTGCTTTATATGTTTAAAATTTTGAAAAAAAACGAATATATTTTGTATTTTTTAATGTTTGTCGTGGTTTTCCGATTTTTTGCCAACTTTTTCTGACTTTTCCTGAAACGATGCTTTCTGGACCCTCACCGACTTTTTCAATAGTGATTATTATTGTTTGTGAAGATTGTAGTGCTAGAAAGTAAATCTATGCTAAGTTTGGCCTCTCAAGAGGCTATCCCTTTAGTATAGAGATTTGTTGAGAACTTGTCGAAACCCGATGGTTTCACCAACAAGCCCACTAGATGTGTCAGAGGTCTAACACGGAGGGGAACAAGCTCGAGGTATTCCGTGAAACTTCACACACTCCCCCTAGGCGGTTCTCTAAACCAAGCAATTGCAACTATTAAGATTGTCCTATTAAACTACTCCACACTGACCAGCCCGATGTGTATGAAACTTACTCCCAGAAGATCGAGGCAAGCTCGCAACTGGAAGTGTCAGGAACAGCACCAGGAGCTGAGGGGAAATGTTTATTTTAAGCAGAAAATAAAAGACTGAAAAGTAAATGTTTTTCTAATTACTAAGTCCTCATTGACTAGCCTCTTGCGAGGAGCTGAGGGGACAGGTTTATTTGCTCCAAATTGAAATTGCAAAAAGTAAAATTGCACAAAAGGAAATATAATCTAGCAATTAAAGTATTACTTGCCAAATTGAAATCTAATCTATGTGATGATTATAGTTCTTTGTGATGAATTAAAAGATTAAATTTAGCTTATGCTTAGGTGTGAAAATTAAAACCAAGTTAAAATGCAAAAAAGACACAATCACCAAAAAACATCGTTCCCCTTAGGGGGGATGAAAAGTGGGAGCTTGTAGCCCCACTGATTTTATTAAGGAAATCAAAAAGCTCTTTTTGGGAATGACTTGTGACCATTCATTAGGGGGGTCACAAGTATTTACAAGGTTTTACAAGTGTTTATTGAAAAAAGGGGGGCTTTCGGGGGTTGGGGGACCCGGATGCTCCAAATCCGCCCAAAACGAATAGAGTTTCCTCCTATCTGTTCACAAACCTACACAAAACAGCAAGCAAACAATGACAAAAGATGGCCAAAAACACTTTGAAAGTGTCTTTGGTTATTAGTATGAAAACCCACAAATTGACTAAGTAAAACTAGTGTAAAATGAGCGAAATGAACTAAGAAGAGCAAGCTAAAAAGCTTGTCTCCTTAGGGTCTTTGTTTTCTGTTTTAAAACAGCAATATAAAGACACTAAAGTTGCCAAATATGAAATTGAAAGTACTTTGAAAGAAAATTACTTCTAGCCTTTAAAAATTTAGAAGCGAAAAGATTGCTAAAAGTAAAGTTTTTTGAGATAGATCTAGGTTAAAATGATGAAATGAAAAGGAAATCTAGATCTAACTTTCTTTCTTGCTTGCTAACTTAGATGAATGAATATTTAAAATCAGATCTAGATCTAAGAAATAACAAGCAAGTTAGTAACCCAAATGAAATTAGAGAAAAATGTGAGAATGGAAAAAGAGAGTGTCAGATGGAAACCAATCTTGGGCTATGGAGTTTCCTTGATGTATTGAAGAGGGAAATCTCTCCGGTTGGATGGATTTGAAGGTGTTGGAAGCTTCAAGCTAGAATGTTCCACTCCTCCAAATTAGAGATACTGTAAACTTAAGACAATCTTGCAAAGAAATTGTTAAATAGTGGATGCATCTACTTCCTACACATAAAATCTAGAAAACATGAGATTAAACTGATAATAACATGAATTCATAGATTGCAATGTGCTATAACAAGATTTAGTAATACAAGCAAGTTTACTAA
>CBVK0100047655.1:0-16780 GCA_900067695.1 Picea abies
GGCTTTCTCTCAGGTTTGTAAGCTGGAGAATGTCTCACATAGCTGCAATCATCAACATCTCTCATGTTTGTAAGCTAGAGAATGTCTCACATAGATGCAATCATCAACAAAAGGTCCAGATGGTTCACAGGTCTCATCCTTCAAGGATCTTGCCCATGCAGGTATACATCATTTCCAATCTTTGTTTAAGGAGAGTGATGTAGCTAATATAGGGGAGATTTTGAAAGTAGTTAGACTTTTTCCTAGATCCTTTAATGATGAGATGAATGAAATTATGGAGTTAGAGGTAACAAATGAAGAATTAAAAGTTGTTTTGGGGGATTTTAAGAAGGCCAAAAGTCTAGGCCTTGATTTTTGGACAATGGAATTCTTCCTACGATTCTATGACTTCTTAGAGGATGGCTTGCCTAGGGTGATTAAGGAAATAAAAATATTTGGAAAGATGTTGGGGGATTTAAATGCCACCTTTATAGCACTTATTCTGAAAAAGAATGACCCTTCCACCTTTGATGATTTCAAACCAATATCCCTTTGCAAAATTATCTACAATAATGTCTTGAAGATCATTGCAAAGAGAATGAAACAAGCATTGTCAAATTCTATTTCGGAGGAACAATTTGGCTTTCTTTTCAATATGTATATTCATGATGTTGTCGGGACAACTCATGAGGGGTTTCATTCAATAAAAATTGGAAAACAACCTACAACATTCATGGAAATTGATCTTTCAAAGACATGACAAAGTGAATTGGCTCTTTCTCATATTAGTTCTTTTTAAAATAGGTTTATAACTCCAATCTGTTAATTGGATTATGGGGTGTGTGGAATCTACAATTTTTGCAGTGTTAATAAATGGCTCTCCTTCAAGGTTCTCCAGGCCATCCAGGGGTCTCAGGCAGGGATGCCTCCTGTCACCATTTATGTTCCTCTTGGTAGTATAAGGGCTCAACGGATTGATGGTCGAAGCGAAGAAAAATGGATTATTTAGAGGTATATAAGCTACACAATCCACTGAGGTAACCCACTTGTTGTTGTAGATGACATTTTACATTTTGGTGTAGGAAATTTTAGGGAAAAAAGTTACTTAAAAAATTATCTTAGATTTATTTTGCAAAGAAACGGGGATGGAAATCAATATGAACAAATCTTGTATTTTGGCAAATGGTCTGAGTGATTATTGTTAATATTATGGTAGCTGCGGGAGGTATTTACTCCCACGTGTGAACCTGACGAGAATAGAAGACTCCGGGAAGCAAGAGAAACCGTCAATGGTAAAACGAGCACACCATCTTCTATATTCTAACAATTATCTCCTAAGGAGACTAGAGCAACTATTCCCTATGAAGACTAAGCCCCTAGATGTGGTTGTCAAGTATTTAGGTTTTCATCTAAAACCTAATGATTATAAAAAAGGATGATTGGACTTGGATAATAAATAAAATAGAAGACATAATTACATGTTGATGCAATAGGTGGCTTTCTCAGGGAGGAAGGCTAGTATTGGTAAAATATGGTCTAAATTGTTTTCCCATTGATTGGTTATCCATAACACATGTACCTAAAGACATCTTGGATCAGATGAGGAAAATGTGCTACAGGTTTCTATGAACAAGTAGAAGAGTTGAGGAAGGAATTCCATTGGTTAAATAGGATAGGATAGTCAGACCCAAGGAACTAGGTGGATGGGGTTTGAAGAACAAGTATGTGTTTATCCAAGCATTGGCAACCAAAATTATATGGAGGATGATGTTCAACAAAGGACTACGGGGAAAAGTGAGGAAGGAAAAGTATCTTGGAAACAAAGAAGTGGAGGCTTGGTTAAGACAAGAGAGAATCTTTTAAAGGGGCTTCCAATGTTTGGAAAGGAATAGTTAAAGCTTATGATATTCTTGGTCATTGGGTTGCGTGAAAAATTGGGAGATGCACGAAGTTGATTGTTGGTGAAGACCCTTGGATAGGATGTAGTGGAAACTATAGGCTCTCTGAATCTCTTCAACATGCTTACATGTTAAAAGAATTACATGTTTAGTGAATGCGACAAATTTGATGGGCTGGGAAGTTGGGATTCAATCTTGGAAAAATGCAAAGGCATTGGAACTAGAAACTTATTTAGCTGAAGAATGGACAAACTATACCAATCTCCTCAAACATAATGCTATTGTATTAAAGGACCAAGATGATGAATTAAAATGGTCATTGAATAAATCCTTGGGGATGCTTACAACCAAGTTAGGATACAGAGCCAAAATCAGTGAAGGATTGGGCAATGTAAGCTAGTGGTGGTGGAAGTTGCTATGGAAGTTAGAATGTCCTTTAAAAATCAGAATTTTCTTATGGATTTCTTTAGTTAATATGATTCTTACATGGGATAATGGTCAAAAGATAAATTGGATTGGGCCCATCTGGTGCTACCTGTGTAAAAATGATTGTGACTATGTGGACCATTTATTTGTTTATTGCTATTTCACTAAAGTTGTATTGATTGGAATTTTCCAATAGCTTCAAACTACAAATTCATTGGGATAAATTAAATCTACTGGAATGTATATAATTACATATGAGAAATAAATATGTTCCTCACACAGAGCACTACCCGGTTATGTGTTATGGGGTATTTGGAAGATTTTCACATCACATTAGAGTCTCTTATGGTGAAGGAAGGAAGCAACCAAAGAATATTGTTCTAATAATCCTTCAAGAACCGATTATTGATCACACTAAGCCTTGGGGATTTTTTGATGGAGCATGCTAGGGTACTCCAAGAACTTGTGGAGTTGGGGCCATTCTTTATCTAGATAATGCAAATTACTTTTAACTAAAGTATGGGGCAAGTTTGGGCATAAACAATAGAGCATAACTCTATGCCCTCTAAATCCCACTTAAGGTTATAGTGGGCATGTAGGTTAACAAGCTCGAGGTCTTTGGTGACTCCAAACTTTTGATGGACTCGGCAAATGGTAAAAGTAACATTTCTAACTTGGAGTTGCGGCCTATTCTGGATAGGATTATGAAAAATAAAGTACTTTTTGAAGATATGTATGTTGCTCATATATATTGAGAATTCAACCAAAAAGTTGAGAAGTTATCAAAGGAAACACTCATTTTGGAGGAAGGTTGTTTATTTGTCCATGAGATTAAGGACCATACTCCTAAGTATTTGATACACTTACAACTATTTTGATGAATGGATTTGTGGTCATGTTTTATTTTTTGTTTATGTAAAGTTAGAGAAGGTTTGTCTCATGGTTTTGTTTTAGCATCAATATGATGTTGGAAATGTATGTTTTACAGAGAATTGTGTATAAGGAGGATTAAAAGAGTCAAATTCATAAGGATAGACTATAGTCTTATCTAATAGTAATATAAGCAGTTTATAAAGTCAATGGATGCTAATGATCTAAGTCAAAGGGGTCGTCAATGTGTATTTAATTTCCAATTGAAATATAAATACAATGATTTTTTTCTCGGAATATATATATAACATTAAAGCACGTTGTTGTGTCATAATGGTTTAGGTGCATAGACAAAAAAAAATCATTTGCTAAAACTTCTACCTATTTGCATCTCTGCTAAAAATAGAGAAGGGAGAAGTGGTTCCACTAAAAACTCTATTAATTGGTGTTTTCCTTATAGTGAGGACTTCTCTTCTCCTCCTATGTGGGCTTAGGTTAATAATATCTCACATTTTGGTTTCTTCCACTACCCATGCTCTACCTCCTAATTTACCTATCTTTGTAATTTTTATGTCCTAATTGTTCGCTCTATTTGGAGACCAAGGTCCACTTTGGTGTCCAACAAAGGTTCAATGTAGTCTAGTGCTAGAATTTTCAATCCACATGAGGGGAAGGTCTCACCTAAAACAAGTGTTGAGACTAAGGATAGAGAGGTAAGTTGCAAGATGAATGGTTAACAATTCTACCCTAACATCCATTCATAACAAAATCTATATGATTGTTGTGCAACTCTATAATACTCCTATCATAGGAAGATAGCATGGAACATATCTAATCTAATAGAAAGTAAATAAAACTATTAACATACCAATCATCCATGTAAAATAGAAAAGACACAATTTGAAAATAAGGGGGGCTTCCATGACTTCATTGCAACATCCATATCCAATACAATCTCACACCCATAATAGAAATATGTTTGAATCATGACAACAACATAACAATATAACAACATAACAACATAACAACATAACTTATTCTATAACAGTAGAACGATTCTCAACACTAGTCCAAGAACAACCCATTGATTAACCACTTCGCGTAGCCCTAAAGGACTAATTATAATACTTCTCGTAGCCCTAAAGGATTATTGTTGCACAACTATGTAATACACATATCATAGGAATATTTATAGGATGGAACAGATCTAATCTAATAGAAAGTAGATAAAACTATTAACATACCAATCATCCATGTAAAATAGACAAGGCACAATTTAAAAATAAAGGGGGCTTCCATTACTTCATGGCAACATCTATATCCAATACATTCTCACACCCACAATAGAAATATGGATGGTTCATGACAACGACATAACAACATTACAAAAAACTTATCCTATAATAGTAGAACGGTTCTCAACACTAGTCCAAGAACAACCCATTGATTACCCACTTCTCGTATCCCTAAATGACTACTTATACAATGCATACTAACTATTATTGACTATGTCAAAAACCCTAACTAGCCTACTTGGGTTCACAAATACAATCCATCTCTTGCACAACCAACATTGGCTACATGTGGCATAAGTAAGGTTGTCCAAGTGTCACATTATATTCCTTCTTGCCACTCTATGCACATCCAAAAATGAAGGGGTTAACCTGCCTCAACCACACCTGCCGACTTGCCCTTGAGTCAACTTTGTTGCTCTATTGTATCATGATCTTTTGCATGCCCTTCAAATGAAGGAGCCACTCTATGCACCATCAAAAAAGGAAGGGGTTAACGAGCCTCGACCACACATGTTGACTTGCCCTTGAGTCAACTTTGTTGCTCTATTGTATCCTACTCTTTTGCATNNNTGCCCTTGAGTCAACTTTGTTGCTCTATTGTATCCTACTCTTTTGCATGTCCTTCAAGTGAAGGAGTCAACTTTGGTATTAAGGCTGAAGCATGAGCTTATACACTACTACATTTGGGTGCAAAATCCAATGTTGTTTTATAATGTTAATGGAAAAAATAGACTGTGACATCGGGAATTGTTATAAATTATTTAAAAGTATTCATGTTTTCTTTTCTCTTTTCACCACAAAACCATTGAAATTCCAACATATAGGACATTTGAATTTCGGGTGATCAAAATTCTGACGTCCATATATTAGATTATATATAATAAATTTTATATATTACCTGGTCTTAGATCAGGCCATATTATGGAAATAAAAGAAATACTATCACAACACATGAAAAGAGAGAAATTTGTCAGCTAACACTAACAAAGTACCAACTTCCTAAAAATATGAAAATGGTGTAGAAGATGGGGGTTTGTCTTAGAAGGAGGTAGAGGTTATGATGTCATCTGTTGTTGATGCTCATCTTGGAATCCAAAATTGTGATTTTTAGAGCATTTTGTGTACAAGAGGTATTATGATGGGATCTTCATAATTAATTTTGGCAAGATTTGGGAAAAGCTTCATTTCGTTGACAGGGTGATTTTTGCAATTGAACACCTATAAGACACTATTGTTTTGTTTGCAAGTCCTTATGGCTAACATGTCCTCTTGATCCTCATTGCTCTGAGGACTGACCATCAACCCATTTGAGAAGTGGCCCTAGGCAATATTCCAACCTTTGTTTTTTATGACACAACTTCACCAATGCAACATGTGGATATGGGTTACCTAATAACAAGGGAAAACATATTATTGGTTGCTTGTTTTGGATGTTGGCAAGAATGGTTTTGCAGATGCGAGGTACCATCCTTCCTAGTCATAAATGGAAAGCATGGAGCCAAAATTCTTTTAGGATAAAATACAAGCTAAGAGATGACTACTTAGAGTAGCCCCTACCCCAAAAACAAGACCCCCTTTACACTCACAATAGAGCCAAATATGGAAGGATCACAACATCACCTTCTTCACCTAGGAATACTATGAAGAAATCTAAATAGAGCTCTCTATATCGAGTTATCGGTCATATTGCCTTGTTTCTCCACAAATTGGAAGTGGAGTTGGTGGAAGCATACTAGGACATGCAAAAATGTGATTCATTGGAGCCTGGCCCATGAAGCTTTCTCCTACCAATATATGGTCCAAAGATGGAGGGATTCAAATAAGGTAGTTCACTCAATGTGTGAGGAGCATAAATATGACTTTATGGGACATGTACTTAAAGCTTTTAATATAAAACACTAGGTAGATAAAACTTTCCAAGCAAATCTACATTGTAGCAATTTCTTATGCCGTTTAAAATGCAAGCATTAAAATTGGATTAGGGAGGGTCAAGTAAGTCAAGAGTCCAATCCATTTAGACTACAAGGCAATAATTTATGCAATTTGCCAAAATAGAAACAAAACTTTATTTCATCAATTAATCCTAGTTTCAAGCAAGGCCTAGGAAGCAAGCGAGGCTACCATGTTTCAAGAAGTATTAAACATGAGGCCTTTTTACACAAATTCATCTAGGGCCTTGACCCCTTGCATCTAAAAGAGTTCCTTCCATCAATAACATCACTCAAACTAACAACCCTCTTGAAGACAAATTATGGAAAACCTCATAGATTATTTGATAATATAACCAAGGTTTTTAATCATAAGGGATCATACATTCCATCATGTTCTCTAGTGTATAAATTAATTATATAAGTTATTTAACTCGTACTTTAGGTTGTTATGTTATTTATGTACTCTATTGAGGTGGACAATAGTTCATCAAAAGTCTTTAAAAATAAATGCATGGGATCCTTACTATGTTCAATGTTTTCCAAAATGAGACCACCTTCCAATTTTGAAGACAAACATTTAACAAAACTTGGAGTTATAGATAGCTAACTTTGAAGAGATTTTTTTGTTAGTATACATCCTATTATGTTCTCTAGTGTATAAATTAATTATATAGATTATTTTAACTCATTCAAGTTGTTACGTTATTTGTGTAATCTATTAAAGTTGGTAATAGTTCATCAAAACTCTTCAAAAAAATTTATAAGATCCTTACCATGTTCAATACTTTCTAAAATGAGACCACCTTTGATTTTTGAAGAGATTTAACAAAAACTTGGTTGTTTTAGACATATAACTTTGAAGGGATTTTTGCTTGCTTCCTAATTTTAAAAAGGAAGCAAACATAGGCATTATAACCCTAATGTAAAAATCTTGAGTTGTCCAATTCTCAAGGGGTTTTGCACGGCTCTCTAATCCACCATTCCCATTTCTGAAGTCTCTATCGCCATTTTTCATTTCTACAAACAACAGTGAAACACCTCCTCTTACTAAAGAGATTTGGATAGAACAATGCTTAAAGCTTCTATAAAAATAAGCTTTGTACCTGAGATTGCCAAACAATATTGTGTGTTGGTTAGTCGATAGGGCATCGAAAGTATGTTTATAACAATGACTGACAACTCTAAGAGGAGACGAGCATATACCAATAGTCAGGTAAAACTAATCAAAGGTTCTGACAAAGATATAGATTATTGATTGTTGAGAGTTATAAAGATTCTTCTGAATGCAAAAGCCTCTGGTTTTCATTATGTACTCTTTCTGTGTCTTTTGGTATTTATTATCATGATAATAATGCTCAGTCTCAAAAGCTGTTACATTATGAAGACAAAGAAAATTTAGTAACAGATGATAAACACGTCAACATTGCAGACCTTTTAACTTGGGTAAAACAGATAATATCATAGATAACCAATCAACAAATGAAAATGATCACAATTGGAATCTCTAAGATGATTCCAAAGTTCAAACAATGTCAGCAAGCTATACCTTTTTGCAGTGAAGTAGCATGTGCATAACAAATTATTAATAAGAAAAAATATACTCAGACATCACACGGTACAAATGTTTTTAACTGCATAATCTCTACAAAAGAACCATTGAGTCAAATGTAGCTCATATCCAAAGATTTGTAGCAATTAAAGAAGAAAGGTCTTTTGGGGACCTAGATTCTATGTCCTTCATGAATGATGATGTATCCTGCATCTATATAGCTCATTTACTCGCATTCTGCAGAATGTGGCATAGACCAAAAGCATCATCCCTGTGAATACACCATTGCATGATAACTCTGCTGAGCATTTATCAAAATAAGCTTGATTGTCGAGGATCTTAGTTCTTTCTAAATATCTTGTCGACTGGTTAGCTTACTGCCACCAGCTCTCAAGAATGCACCGATGAGAACATTGTAATTCACGTGCTTGGTTAGTACCCTTAACTGTTTATTGTGAAATGATGTAAATGTGTGATTGCTTTCAACAAGTATCTGGTAGAGGAGTGCCTGAGAAATTTGGTTAATTTTCACATGAATTCAAAATTCCAGAAAACATTCCCTAGAACAAGAACTCTCATTTCCAGCAGCCTCAACTCAAGAAATTTTACCTCAGAAAAAGTATTAAGGAATCAGATTAGCCCTGAACACTCCTAAAAATCTTATCATTGTGTCGTGTGTTCGGCCCTATCCCTGTTTAAAACTTTAAACAGATGACAAAGCATTATTAGTATAATGTTTTGATCTGCAGAAAACCCACATTGAACAAGTTGCTGGTCTAGGAAAGCACATTAAATAAAATAAACTGCATCTTACAAGAGCTTATCCCTGGATTAGAATATCTTTCATTTGAGTTTTCAAGGATTGAATTTATTTGCCACTTTTCCGTAGGCCAGAGCTCTTTTAAACATGAGCATAAGTCATAACCCTCGTCTTTTCCTTTTGAAGACCCCACTACCAGGACGGAAAAAACCCTTAGTCCGGTCTTTGACATAAGTGTAGTGTGTCTCACGTACCCTGTATAAATTCCAAAACGAATTATTATCAGCATGGTTTCATATTTAAAACAATCAAAATTATCCAAGTTTGCAGTTTAGAAAATGTCACTAGAGAAACCAAAATATCTTTCAAATGGCACTGACATTTCAAGAATTTATCCCTAGAATAGAAGGTATTTCATTTAATTCATCCAAAATCGTGAACCCATCCTCCATTACCCCATAACACACAAGCTGTTATGCACAATAGAATATGTCACTAGGGAAACCAAATTACCTCTCAAACGACAATGACATTTCAAGAACTTATCCTGGAATATAAGGTATTTGATTTAATTCATCCAAAATCGTGAACCCATCCAACATTTCCCCATAACACAAAAGCTGTTACGCACAATAGCCACAAGTCATCGCCTGACCTTTTTTTCTTTCAAGACCGCACTCCAAGGAAATCTCGGTCTCATTGTCTGACATTGTCCAGGTCACTTCATACTATTTGCTAGAAGTGGAGCACTTTCTCATTTCACCTGCCAGAAGAAGAGTCTAAGCTTATATAGCTTTAAATATACAGAAAATCTACATTCAACCCTTCCTTCAGATATTAGAAAACCACTAGTATTCTGCCTGCATCTTTCACATAAATGCAACATTAAATGCATCTTGGAGAAAATGAGCCAACTTTCTAAAAGAACCAGCATAACAGCTCGGTTAGTTTTGNNATGAGCCAACTTTCTAAAAGAACCAGCATAACAGCTCGGTTAGTTTTGAGAAGCACAAAAAGATGGGCTCCATATCTGACCATTTCATTGAACGCATTCACCATTCCCAACTTGTGTAGATCCCCTATGAAATTTGTACAAGTACGATTAATTTTATTTTACTCTGTTTCCCGGCAGAACTCTAAAAGACTGACCAACAAGATTACAGTCCTTTTCAAGAAAATAATTTAACTTTTGAAAGGCTATTTTTATGCAACCAGACTCAGCATTGCATTTCGACAATAGTCTTGGTTCAGTAATTGCTTACAAAGCAGGGCCCTCTTGATTCCTTCCTGCGAGTGTGGTCTCTTTCGAAAAATAATAAATCCGACTGTTTAGAAATTTTCATGATGCAATACTACTGGATATCTTTGGTTTATGTCATCTAAAAGTTTGGATGCCTCATCAACTTTTCCCTTGGAGCAAATCTGTTTTACAGAAAGACCATACGTCAAAAAGTCAGTCCCACAGCCTCTCCTAATTATTTTTTCTTGTAATTGTAATGCTTTTCCCACTTCACCAGCCTGAAATAGAGCAGATATTACTTCAGAGTATACTCCAACATGTACAGGAAATCTACATTCTATCATTTCCTCAATAACTTTTGATGCATCAAAATTTTTTCCCACCTTCCTAAGATGATGCATGACATAGATACAACTCGCACAACTTGGAACCACATGTTCCCTACACATTTTAGACAATATCTGGGCAGCAACTTTAACTTTCTTTGATTTGCACGAAAGCTTTGATGAGTGAAGAGTACAAAGCATATGTGGGTGTGCGGCCGTTACTAATCATTTTCTCCAGTTGATTTACTGCCTCATCCACCATACCCAACTTGCAGAGGCCACCAATGAATGTGATATAGCAACAAACTATATCAGGTTTTTTCATCTCCATTAGAGACCTCCTTGCATGCTCTACTCTACCAACCTTGCACAGAGCATTGATCAACGCATTCAAATTTGCAGCCACCTTAGTAAAGTCGTTTTTAGTAATTTCATTTACAGTCTCACAGGCTACTTCTATATTGTCAGTCCTCAAAAGCCCATTAATCAAAGTGGATGAAATTGCATTGCTTGGTCGATGGCCTTTATCTAACAGTTTCTTGTAAAGTATGTGAGCCTTCTCAAGTTTACCAGCTTTACATAGGCCACCAATGAGAATGTTATAAATAGCAGAGTCAAGGGAAGAATCCCTTATAGCAATACAATGGAGGATATGGAGAGCATCCTCGAATTCTTTATCTTGCATAATCCAACAATTAGAGTGTTGGTAGTCCTCATAATGACAGAGAAACCAGCATCAATCATCTTAAGATAGATCAAAGTTCATTGACAAGTTCACCAAGAATGGCTTGATCAGCAGAATACCCTTCATCAAGCATCCATATCAACAATTCTTCAGCCTCTATAGGTTTCCATGACCTCATATACCCATAAATTAGAGTTTTAAAAGTAAGTAAATCAGGACGACATCCTTCTTTGACCATTTCATTACACATACTGCGTGCTCGATCCGGCAATCTTGCTTTGGAGAAAGCATCAATCAATGTTGTATATGCCACCAAATTAGGAGAAGGCCCCTTCTGCCTCATCTTCTTCAACAACTCAATAGCAGGTTCTGTATGTTCGGCCTAATGCAAAAGTCCAACCATTTGATTGTAGGTTACCAAGCCAGGATTGAAACCTTTCTCCATAATGATTTTGACTGCAAAGAAAAACTCGAAAGAGAATGTTTTCTAATAACATAGCCTGCTTTTTCCATGTCAAAAAATATATTCTCTGCCATCTCCAAAAATTTCTTCTCCCCTGAGCTCTGGTGCTCCTTGCAAAGAAAAATAATCAATGTATTGCAAGCAACACTGTCTGCAGTAAACCCTGCACGTTTAATACAAGAATAAAGATCACAAGCTTTCTGTAATCTACCCTCAGTACAATAAACATCAATTAACTGGCTGTAATTGACCAGACTGGGGTTACATCCCTGATGTTTCATTTCCTGCTCAATTTTCTGAGCAAGATGGGAATTGCCACCCTTGCGGCTCGCTTCAATTAAGGTCTTGTAAATGACAAAATCAGGGAAAAGATTCCTTTCTTTCATTTCCGTAAGCACCCTGAAGGCCTCGTCAAGCTTCAATGTTTGGCAGAGGCCATTCATCATCTCCGCAAAGATCAAAATATCCGAAAAATCATCTTCGCC
Organism: Picea abies; assembly: GCA_900067695.1. Classification (NCBI taxonomy): domain Eukaryota; kingdom Viridiplantae; phylum Streptophyta; class Pinopsida; order Pinales; family Pinaceae; genus Picea; species Picea abies. The sequence goes on from CBVK0100047655.1 coordinate 11,908, forward strand.
GAGCCATTTACCAAGCAATTTCCAGGCCAATTTCATGCCATTTCCCCGGCAAAGATCCCTAACGATCGAGCACAGCGCAAACTTATCGATACGATGATCGGTTTTCCGAAGATCAGAGTAGACCTCTCTGGCCAAGTCTGTACGGTTTGCCCAGATGAGAACCTCAATAAGCCAACTAAAAGCATAAGCATCTGGTTTCAGCCCCAGGTTCCCCATATGATCATATGTTTGCATTGCATCTTGGACTCTCCCGCTTCTGATATAGCTTCTCAGCAAAAAATTAAATGCAGACGGCGAGATTCGACTCCCAGACTTCCTTATTTCGTCGAGTAAATTATTTAGAGCATCAAATTTCTTGGTGGGACCTAATAACTGAATCATAGCTCCGTAACTAGCATGATTGTGCCTGTAATTAGGCTGCTCAGAAGCCCAATTGAAGAACCCTAGTGCGATATTGGGATCTCTTTGAACGCTAACGACCTGAGCTACGATTTCAGGACTTAAGATTTTATCAAATCCATTTTGAAGGAGCTTCTGTACGAGGCTATGGTCCCAGCCGCAGCTCTCCTTGCGTGTCCCGAGGGTTCTTGTGCACTTTGAATTTAAAATCTGAGATATTTCTCGGGCGTGCTTGGTAGGGTTGATTTCATACCTGGGCAATTGCGGGCCACTCGATTCGAGGTCAGAATGCGTGTAGATCGTCCGATGCCTTGTCAGGATTGGGATGGACCTCAGCGAGGTTCTGGAGATGAGCAGTGACGCCATTAGAGGTCCAAGCGGAGCTTCCCTCGATAATAACAACATAACAACAGTTTGAGTTTGTGCTCTCTGATTTTTCTATGAATCTATGAAGATAACGGTCGCATTGAAGGGGCTACCATTACATTCCTTGTGGCCGCCCACGGTCACATGGTCCACATATGTTCTATATTTAATTGCAATTTCATAGGTGACCTAGTTTAGAAGAAGGGCACATATGTAAAACCATGACAATATAGAGATATTGAACTTGTATGGAGTAAAATTATATGTTTTTTTTTTTTTTGGTTTTTGGGTTTTATGTTAAAGATATAAGAGATGGGAATAACTTAATTTTGTAGTAAATATACTATTTTTTAAATCACAAATTTAATAAGAATAGAATAAATATTTTAGGTACGGGCAGCGTTTTATTATGATGGGAGATTTTTATATAGTGAAACAATAGTTTGAGGGGTTTTGTCCAATTTTGAATTGATTTAGATTGTCAAAACTTTGGTCAAAGTTCTAGATTGATGGGAACTCTAACTTTTTGTATCGTTGATTTCTAGCAAATAGAGAGGAGTTTGTTACAAGATAAGACAACTCCATGATTTGTGCATTGGGGTACAATCGATCTTTACAAAGTGATATACTGACGTGTACAGACACTATAACCATAGCATGATAGTATCGTTGGCATCAATGTGTCATGTCAACATAATCTGACTTGCATGTGAGATGGTACACCCCATAGGCTTACGATGTATGGACATGCATAAATCCCTGAAACTTTGAGGGTGCCAAGACTAATATATATCTATGTTCCACTTGTATATAGATAACAATTATAAATCATCAATGTCAATGCACAAAGTAGGGCACCAAAGTCATTGATGATGTTATTGTAATATCACATGGATAAAATTAAAAGCCAAAGATAATGCATAAGGCGGGGCACCAAAGTCACTGAGGATGTTATTTAACATCATATAAATAACAATCAAAAGCCAAAGATAATGTACAAGGCATGACAATGAAATTGTCAATATTGTCAGTATCGGAGTGAGGGACAATGCAAAAACCACAAATTATTGTACATCACATAAATAATAATGAGTAAGTTAAAAAGTGGACAAATTCAACCATTTTTTCATCCAAATTCTTCTCCAAAGTAGGAATTTTTCCAAAAGTTATAGCTCCCACTGACTGATGGGAAGTTTGATCATTTGAACTTTGCTCTTAAGATTTTTAGCCAATTTTAAAGACATAGATCATTGGAATTTAAAAAAAAAAAAGTGTATTAGGGCAAAACATTGCCTTGCCAGAAAAAATAGGCTCGTTGAATAGGTTTAGTTTGTCCATTTTTTTACTCACTCCAATAATAATTACAAGTAAAAAATAATGCACTAGGGATGGCACTAAAATTGTTGATAATGTTAATGTAAGAGTGAGGGAGGATGTAGTACACAAGGAATGGCACTAAAATCATCAACAATGTTAGTATGAGAATGATGAAAGATGTAATAACAAGAAGTTATTGTAACATCACATAGATAATAATCATAAGCCAAACACATATCAACAATGATGTTGGTATGAGAGTGAAGGAGGATGCAACCATAATTTACTATAACATTATATAGATAATAATCACAAGCTAAAGACAATGGACAAGACATGACATTGAAATCCTTGAAGATGTTAGTACAAGAGTGAGATAGGATGCAACAACCACTATTAAGCCCTTAACAAAACCCCATGTTTAGTATAAAACCCCTTATTAAGCTCTAGATATTGAATTATTACATTTCTGGTGTTATATTTGTAGGTAGGCTAGAACTCTTCGTTATACCCTTTCATTATAATTGTATCATTTGTCTCCTATATATACCAAGGAGGCCTAGTCTTAAGATCAATTTATCTCATCTAATACATTGAATATATTGTAAAAGGAGGTTCCCCCCTCGAAGTGAACGGTTAGTCATTGATTTTTTATCATTCCCAAGGCATTGGTTCTTAACATTTTGAATCAACACATCGATCCTAGGGTTTTGCTACTTCTAGCGAGTCATCTTGGCATTTTTGCTATAAATTTTGTTGTGGGGACACTTCATACAACGAAATTTGGAGGTTACTTAGGAATCATATCATAGTACATATAGTAAAAATTTCAAGTTATGGTTCGGTATACTTTCAAAGATATAGGCTATGGAAGATAGGGTTTTTTACTCATCCTGAAATCAGTTTTAAACAAGTCATCTTGGAATTTTCGCTCTAAATCTTTTTTTTTTTCTGGAAAGTTTCTGAGAGAGAATTTTTTTGGAGATTGAGGAGACATAGTGAAATACATTTGGTCCAAATTCCAAGTTCTGGCTCATTATAGTTTCAGAGATATATTCCATGGAAGTTAGGGTTTGTGACTAGTTCTGAAATTAGTCTCAAACGAATCATCTTTTTATTTTTTCTATAGAACTTTTTCAGTGAATTTTAGAGTATGTAATTTAATCCTTAGAAGACATAGCAAAGTACATGTGGAAAATTTTTCAGATTTAGAATCATTATAATTTATGAGATATATCTTGTGGGAGATGGGCTTGTTTACTAATCCTGAAATTAGTCTTAAACAAGTCATTTTGGTACTAATCCTGAAATTAGTCTTAAACAAGTCATTTTGGTAATTTTGCTATAAATTTGTATCACTAAATATTTAGATTGTGAAACTTTCAAGAGTTTAAGAAGTCATATCAAGTACTATAGACAAAAATTTCATGGTAAGAAGGATTCAGATTTCAGAGATATATCAAGACAAGGGTCGACCATCAAGAAAGTCTCCAAAATTAGTGTTTGAAAGGTACACAACTTACAATTGGCATAACTTTTTATTGGGATATTTGCTTTGGTGATTCAAAATTGATGATAAAAACAAAATAAAGGAGTATTAGTATGGCTATCCTACATGTCTCCAAAAAAAAATTCAACATAAGTTATCCAAATCAGAGAACCAACTTATTGATTTGAGTGTTAGGTTAATAACAAGTGATGAGTTGGTAAACACACAGAAAAATTCAAGAAATGGAAAATAAGATGGATGAAATCCAAAAGTCCATGAATTCAATAGAAACCATTCTCTTACAGAGGATCCCTAATAGGGATATGGAGATCCAAGTAAACCATGAAAATAAGGAGAACAATGGTGTTGAGACTCAATCACATGTGGGGAGCATGAAAATAAGGAGAACAATGGTGTTGAGACTCAATCACATGTGGGGAGTATTTTATCACAATTGGAGAGCACAAATATTAAATTTCAGAATCATTCATCACTCCAAGATCCACATCATCAAGGTTTCAATGCGACACCAAGGAACTACTTCATTTTGAAGATCGATATGAAGTATTTTGATGGTAAAGATCATATAACATGGATATTCTAGATGAAGCAATTATTTGATCTACACCAAGTGCCAAGATTACAAAAGGTAACTATTGCATATTTGTATTTAGAAAATGATCAATTTGTTTGGCATAAATGGCTTTGTGAAAGAAAAAATGATTCTATTATCTATTGGTCCATTTTTATAGATGAATTGATAGCACATTATGGGGATATTAAGAGAAATACATTCTTTAGTCAATTGATAAATTTTCGGCAAAAAGGTCCAATTATAGAGTACATTCAACAATTTCAAAAGCTCAGTGTCAAGGTAATGTGCATTCCATAGAATAATGTGTTAGATCTCTTTATGGGCACTTTAAAGGAGAACATTCAACATGAGGTGCAACTCTTCGAACCTAAATCTCTAAAGCAAACTTTTAGTATGGAAAAGAAAGTGGAAAACAAAAACATGGCTACTAGAAGGGTGGCCACTAACAACTATAAAGAGCACCATGTTCCCTCTCCTAACCTCACGGAATCAACAAGGATGAAACCTCAACAAGTGGATGAAAGAAGAGCAAAGAGACTATGTTTCAATTGTGACAACAAGTACAATAAGGGGCATAAATGCGGTGAGAGTAAATTATTTGACATAGACTATGAAGAGGAAAAGGATCAAGAATTGGAACCATCACAAGATCTAGATCTAGAAGAGACTACTCCAATGATATCTTGTCATGCATTGGCCAACATCAG
>CBVK0100047666.1:0-10612 GCA_900067695.1 Picea abies
ATTGAGATTTCTATGCTCGTTTCTAAATTTTGACATATACTCTTGTAATGGATGTCTCATACTATAGTGAATGTATTAAGTTTGTCTCAAACAAAGCCAAGGTATGGAACTATTTGAAAAGGTTGATTCTGTAGCTCATTATAATTATCAAGATTCTAATGGGGCCCTTTAAATTTTGTAAAAAATTAGGGGGATTTGTTGGGTCCCAACACCACCCTGAGATATAAATATTTTCTTGATGAAATTTATTACAGTGATACCATATTTATCAATGGATTAACAATCTCATCATTGTTTTTCTACACTACTCTGCTCTGCCTACATGAATGTCTTACTACTCGCATCTTCTTGCGCTTTCTATTCTTATGCGTTTTATGCTCTATGCGCCATGTCCGTTCTATGCACTATGACTCCCCTCTACACTTTCACACATACACTCGGATGCCTTCTACGCATGTGAAAAACTATCCAAAAATCCCCCTCACTTCTTTGTTCTATGTCTTTTTGTCATGCCAAGACCTCTTCCATAGCATACATCCATCTCTTCTTACCATTTTTTCTTTGTCAAGCTTATGTTCTTAATCTCTGCATTTTCTCACTCTTTTCATGCTGTAATATTCATTACATATTGTTCAACTTGTTTTAAAAAGAAACAACAATCCTTCAGCACTTCAGATCTGCACGACTTCGGCTCTTTGGCCCTTTGTCACTTCATCCCTTCACGACTTCAGTCCTTCGACACTTTCAAACCTTTCTCCTTCATGTTTCATTGGAGCAATTTCACCTGGAGTTAATGCTCTATTGACACATACCCTCCAGCATGATCAACGATCATAAGTGACTTTGGCCTTTTAAGACTTTAGGCTGATCGCTACTTCATTCTCCTCTGGAGTGGTCACTTTCTAAATAAGTTATAGACGGTGGAGACCGCTTTCTATCAGTTAACACTTCCACTTACATTGTCCTTCCACTGTACTAGATCAATGGTGAATAATGCACCCGAAGTGATCTTTAGATTGAATGACTTGTATCACTTCGGAACTTCGACATTTGGGACTTTGGGACTTAGGGCATCTGCTGGTGGTAAAACTCCAGAAGTAAACTCTGAGAGTAATGCAAAATTACACATGTTACCTATTGACTTGGAATGGACTGAGTGGTTTCCACGTTTCACTCGCTGACGTGGTCTACCACATGTTCTTCCATACATGGTCTGCCACATGTCCTTCGTGACATGGTATACCACATGTCCTTGCTGACGTGGTCTTCAACATCATTAAGAACTAAATATCAATATAGCATAGAAAATCCTCAGAAAAAGTACTCAATGACTTGAAAGAGAGATAATTTTAGATAATAAGCCTCTTTGAGGAGGCAACCTCCTTTTACCCCACTTAAATTTTCAAGTACAAGATGATTCAAAATGAAAATGTCTCCTTAGTATATATAGGAGACTAGGAGATATAATTACAACTAATGGCCTAAAGCTGACATAAATAAAATAACATTATTAATATAATATGCCCCAATTAAGGGATAATGAGCCATATTAGGGCTTAACACAACCTTGTCAGTTGAGTGAGGTTAGGAGAGGAAACATGGTGCTCTCTATAGTTGTTAGTGACCACTCTTCTAGTAGCCATATTTTTACTTTCAACTTTCCTTGCCATACTGAAAGCATTCTCTATGGATTTAGGTTCCAAAAGACAAACCTCATTTTGGATGTTATCCTTTAAAGTGTCAATAAATAGATCCAACAAATTATCCTCTAAGATGTTTTTTACCCTGAGACTTAGTTTTGGAATTGTTGAATGTGTTTTGTAATTGGACCTATGAAATAGCACATTCATTCATGAGATATTGAACAATACCTCTAATTTTAGTAGATATTGAAAAATACCTCCCCAAATCCTTTTGTTGAAACCCCCCTCCCAATACATCTATTCAATTTAAAAATAAAAAATTAAAAATTAGTAGATATTGTAGATATCCATTTTTTTGTGGAAAATTTAATACCCCTTTTTGTATCTACCCCTACCACTTAGGCAGGAAAAAATTCTTATAAGCCTAAAAAACAAAAATAATCTGAAAATAAGCAAACAAGTGCAATGACATCCCAACATAGGGATACACAATTATATTAAAATATACAAGGTTTCAAGGGCTTAGTGTTATACCACTTTCACTCAATTATTCAATCTAATATATTACTATGAAATATGACCCACATCAAGTTGTACCTCTTTGCCCCTTAGACTCTTTTTCCCTTAGATATTTGATCTTATGGACATTTTAAGAAAAAACATCTACCTATATATCTATATATCTATCTATCTCGTCTTTGCAATAATATTTAAGAAAGTTATCTAACTGACAAGCCATTCCTATTTTATTATCATCTAGACTCAAAGGCACTCTCATTAGGAGAGATGCGACAGATTGTGATCCCAAGGATCAATTTGACCTTGGGGAATTCTTACTATCGTTTATATAGAAATGAGTCCTTTCTTCCTTGTACTCTATCATTGTATTATGAATTTTCATATATTAATATTAAATTTGGATGTAACACCAATAAGATTATTTACATTTGAGAGATTATACCCATTTTTCTAAACAATAAAGCTAATTGGTTAGATGAGCTCAATAAATATGGGGTAATCATAATCATCCATCTGCAATGAAGAAATGAAAGCATACACATCCCCATGAGGCTATGTGAAGGTATCATATACGTAATTCCCTCAGGTTGTAATATGTTCATGTACATATGATTTATAGGCTTATAGTGGGATAGAACACGTTAGAAAAAAATGCATCGTAGATATAGAGCACATTAGAAAAAAAAAGTATAGGGGGATAGGAATCCATGAGAGGGAAAGGGGGCTAATGGCTTAAGGATAAGGGGCTAAGCTAAGGAATATAATATTATATTCCAAAGTCATAAGTCATAATGCATATAATATTTCCTAAGTTCCCGAGTATGGGGATGGGTTTCGTAAGGAAGGGAACATGGTTCTTGGGTGCCATGTGTCAAAATAGAGGCATCCATATAAAAAGTCAAGTCTTAGTGGAAAATTTAGGCATTCCATCATGGGTACTTTCCATTCTATTCTCAAGGTGTGGATTGTCATATTGGGGAGCCACTAAGATGAGATTTTCCTATGAAACTTGTGAATCCTAGGTGGGACTCTATGTATAATTCTCCTTGGGTTTCCTTGGGTAGGATGGAGCCCTAGGGGGTTAATTGTGTGGGTAGGATTGCCTAGTGTGTGAGGCTTAGAGGGGGCCTAAAGAATCCATTATTACAGTTAGATTTCAGAGATCCGCATCTCTAAGACTTCTTGTTCGGCATGTGCTAGATCCTTAGAAGGGAAGTGGGACGACTTGGACTATGGTGTAGAGAATGGGGTACACTTCCTTGGGTCATGTAGGCTGAGGGGAATGATAGTTTGGTTGGAATTGATGCATGATTTTGATAACTTGTCCTAGCCATTGTTTGTACTGAATACGAGACCTAGTTGGATTAGGTAGTTTTTTCCCTTATTGAGAGAGCTAGAGAAGCAAGGTCTATGGTTGGGTGGAATATCTAAGGTTTTCAACCAATTGGTGCTTTCATTAAAGATAAATTCTCTTTATGATATGTGCTTTTATGCTGTGTATTTTGTGTATTTGCATGCTTAATTTTTGTTATGTTGTGAACAATTACATTTATGTATTTTTATGTCATTATGAATGGTATTTCATATTGTATCATCTGTAGGAAATATTATAATTAATGGTATTTGAGTTGTTAATTTATGGAAATATGAGCAAGGTTGAAAGAATTAAGAAAATGTACAATTTGTATAGAGCTGGAATTGTGGTAATGTGGCTCAACATGGATTCTAGGTGGATTACATTGTTATGGTGAAATTGAAAAGAAATTTGGTGAAACTAGTGCCTCGCCATCCCAACAACACAGGGGAGGTTGGGTATGTTATAAAATATGTTGTGTGGTGATATTGGCTTCCCTGTCATTGTAAAAACCTGTAAACCATTGTTCTCCCAACTAAAATCACCCACTCCAAAAGAGCCCCACATAGTGAAAAATTAGGGTTTGTGAGAGAGCCCCTTGAATAGGTGAACACATATACCCTTAGATATGGGATCAAGTTGTGGGATTTTATGAATGCATAGAACCAACCTGAAAGAAAGTAAACCATAAAAAAATATATATAAAACCATGCATACACAAATACAAATAAAACAGGCATTATAACAACTAATTCATATAGAGGTATGTGACACATGGGATTTGGTTCTCAATCTCATTTCCATATGAAGGAATCTAGTGATCTCAATAAGGCACCAAGATATGACCCCACTGTTGATTTTTTCTTTTGAAAGAGAGTTTCGCCATTGTTGATTGTGCATTGAATTATCACCCAACAATACATCACCCAATACCTATAACACCTCTATAATACCTATAAACTCTACTTGCCTCATGTAACCCCCCCACGAATAGTCATAAACCTACTTCAATTAAACAATACCTCTTCCCCTTTAATATAAAACAATATATTAACTTGATTTTTCTTCATTTTAAAAACCTATTTATGAATGAATGTGATAAGATATTGGCCAACAATTGAAGCCACTATGTTTGAGGCAATCTTCACATCATTGTAAAGATATTGAAGTGTAGAACAATGTCGATCGGTTTGGAGCTACGCGTACAAATTTATGACCCAAAAAATGGTCATTATAAGGCCTCAAATAGGCTCTAGAAGGTTCTAAACCCAAAATCACTAATGTGGGACCTACCCATAAAATGATTCCTACAAACCAATGGGTAAAATCATGAATCTGGGTGTTTATTTTCCTTGTTTTTTGAGAAAATAAAATACATTTTCAGAAGTTTTTCAACTTCCGGTAAAAAAAAAGTATTTATTTTTATTTATAATTGCACTTTATAGTAAAAACAAAACTTGTCATGAATTTTGTTAGCTTTCTATTGACTATTTTTTGAAATTTTTTTATTGACATTTTATATGTGAATTTAGCTATTGTTTGATAGTATTTTCCTTTAAAGTGAAGGGATTGAAAATGAGTTATGTTTTTAGACACAAGTGCACTCATTATTGAACTTGTGTTTATGAAAAATGAAATATGTTGCAACAATCTGAACAGACTCTATTCAAGGATGACTATAGTTTTGAATTTAACGGATGAATATTATAATTTCTACAATTTTTTGAATTTGACCAATATAAAAAGGTTGTAGATTTTAAACATGTTAAGCGAGACTCCATGTATGTGATTTAATTTTGATTTAAAAGTAAAATCTAAAAATACCCTTTTGAAGAGGACAACGAAAGGTTCTGTAATATAAATTTTCCTTTATTTTCGACTGTATATTATTGTAGATATTAATTTTTCATTTTACTGAATCATTATGTCATCTAAAAAAAATCTTCAGACATTTTTTATAAAATTAATTAAAAATAATAAAAAACAATTAAATTGAATACAAATTGTATCAAATGAAAATCCATTCAATTCTAAAAATGTTTGTATTAGTTATGAAACCAAACTAACAATATTTGGAGTCCACTCCTACAAAAGTTGGACTAAGTTGAAGAGAAGTGACAATTTTTTGAAAAGTGCCATAGTTACAAGTTTTCGGCCGAACTAATAGTTCGGTCGAAAGTTAGTATTTTTCAGCTTAAATTTAGTTTTCACAGAAAATTGTTGTTATATTTAAAATTTATGTTATATTTTTAGGGTTTTCGTTAGATTTAACTTTCGACCGAAAAGAGTTCGGACAAAATATTTTTCAGCCGAAAACATGTCATTTGAAATTTTCGCGACCCGATTCTCACGAAATTGTTACCCAGATTCACGATTTTTCCCTAATAGCTCTAATATTTCTACCCATAAACTACCAAAATATATGAGAAATTATATAATGATCCATTCTCACCTCCATGGGGAATATTTGGCACCATTAGTATGTTTGTCATAATAAAAATGCGTCTCAAGGCATGCACCATGGCCAAGGAAGGAAAAAAATGACTTGTAGCCCAAAATGAAGCTTCTCAAGCTCAAGGGCCATGACCTAGGATTCAAGCAACCATATAAATCCTTTTAAGACATGTTTGTCCTTTGAGTGGGATATTGGCACCAGTAGGAGTTTTTTCACAACATATATGAGAGTCAAAGATTATACCATAGTTGACGGAGGAAAACAAGGGTATTAGGCTCTAAAAAAATATTTTCCATGTTTAATGACCATGAACAAGGCCTCCAACTAGGAATATGGGCACTATTAGTATGTTTTGCACAATAAGAATGGGTTTTAGGACCCCTACCATGGTCAATGTAGGAAAACAAGGGCCTTAGGCCCTAAAATATTCTTGTTGGGATTAATGGCCATGAATAAAGAATCTAAGTGATCTCTAAGAAATATTTTCCTAATGAGTGGGATATGGGAACCATTCAAAGTTTTTTCAAACAATAGTTGGGTCTCAGGGCCTCTAGGTTGGACCTAAGTGCCTATTAGGAGGTATTGTGCACCACATATGGAATTAGGGGCCTTGACCATGGTCAACCAATGAACATAAATGGGTTCCCTATTTGTATCTTCTCGTTATCAAGGCTTCTTGAAGTAGTCCTTGAACAACAAATATAGATCTTTGTAGGGGATCTTTTAACTCTGATTGGAAATATGGGTGCCATTAGTATGTTAGGCACAATAAGAATGGCTCTAAGCTTCTATACCGTGGTTGAGAGAGGATAAGAAGGTCCCAAGGCCTTGAATGAAGCTTCACATGGTCAAGGGCCATGAATAAGGCCTTGAACCACCACAAAAATCCTCTTTAAGGGAACTCCAGCCTTGGGGTGTGATATCAACACCATTGAAAAATGTGATTGTCAATATAAATAAATTTAATATTGCAAGGCATGGGATGCAAAGAGCGGAAACCTTTAGAGATTACATTGAAGCACATGTATCTTTTATGATATCATATGCATTGGACAAAGGGGCAATAATGGTATGAATTTGTGAATTTTTAATCACAATAGTGCTTTCTCATTCTAGGAACACACACACATTTTATAACATGCACATGCTTTAGAATGCATGCACATTCTCATAATGCATGTGGATTTCTAAAATTTCAATTCTTGGCATGAATGAGAATTCCCATTGCATGTGTGTTGCCTTGTTTTCTTCAGATTTAGGTTTGGTATGATAAACCTAGTAGTTCAGAGTGCAAAACCAATGATAGATGCATATTCCAAGATATGATTTAAAGAAAACAATATTGTTGGATATTTTTAAATTATTTTTTTTGACTAGAATTTTAAAATACATAAGTCTTTCATTACTATAACTTTTTATCACCTTACCCATTTAAAAAAAATGTATTTACAATCTAAAGATAATATAAAAGTGTTTGATTATGTTAAGACCATCAAGCATTGCACTAATGCTAGACCTCTTAATTTCAGGGCTATGATTCGACTTTTATAAGTTATAAAAAATATAACATTAACACTAAAAATCATGAAAAATAGTGCTCCACAAGAACAAAGAGTTCTCTACATTTGCACAAATTATTTTAAGGAAATTCCATCACTTATTTCATCGTTTAGGTACTCAACAACTATATTAACAAGAACATTTGGATTATATTTTGCAACAAAAGTAACATAACACTCTTAGAAAAACTTAAATTTCACATAGTCATACAAAACTTCCATAAATAAAAGTTACAAATTTCATAAGTTAATTTGATTTCCTACATTTCATCTTCTTACACCACCAATGGCTTGCACTCACCCTTAGTTCCTCCTCATCATCTTAAAATATCTGGTTATCATATGAGGATTCAACTTCAAGGACTCCTTTTTCATGCAAAAATTACTTCATTTCATATGTGAATTTCATAAAAAATTCATCTAGCTTGTTTTTAGTCACATGATATAGTCTTTGACAATAATTTTTTATAAAAAAAAATAATTGAGAATGAAAATAAGTTTTGAATCATAATATCAACTTATAGTGGCCCAATAACCAAAAGTGATCATTATTGAAACATAAATGAAAAATGAACAATAATAATAGTAACTAGGCAAGAACAATGGGGAAATTCAAGTAATAATAATAGTAACTAGGCAAGAACAATGGGGAAATTCAAGTAATAGAGGAAGACTTATTAAAAAAAACATGAACTTTTAAACAAAATAACTTATGTACATAAAGTCTAATAACTAAGATAGATTTCTCATATTTCTTTTATGTATTGTAAATTGCCTCCATAACTCTTTTTATTTAATCACGGATGGTAGTCTATGAAACTCAGAGCCACACCAAGAGCGTTGATTTTCATACTGTGACAAGGAATATAAATGTATTTTATAAAGAGTTCCCTTTTTAATTTAATCACGAATAGTTTTCATAAATTTATTTGATCACTACATGAAATTTCTTAAAAATAACCTTCAAAACTTCAAGGCTAGGCATCTAATATACAAAACATTCTGACCTATTTCACAGCAGATTTGCTTCAAAGAGTAGAAATGTAATAGATTGCATCCATTAGTTTTAGTTTCAGGAGATGGAATTCCGCCAGTGTCTGGTCTTGCGCGCTACTTGTTCGGGAGCATGAGGAGATCCCATGTCTTGTGTTTGAGTGTGGAAGATGGAGGAGTGCTTGAGTTTACTCAACTTTTTCCAACCTGTGGACCATGCTGAACCGCTGGACTTTGGCTTGGAAAACTTCCCGAATTGGTGATGAAGAGTGTCGAGCTCAGTCTGAAGCTGCAGAACCTTGGACTTGAGGTTTTCCATGTCAAAGAGAATGGTCTTCATGTCTTTCTTAGTTGAAGACCACCCTTCCTGAAACGACTGTGGCAGATTTTCTAAGACGCGGCTGAATCGATGGTTCTGCTGAGATTGGAAATCCATTCGTTCCTTTTCGATGGGCACGCCGTTGTTGGCAATTGCGTTTGCGATCTTTGCTTGCTCGGAGAACAGAACCTGTACCACAATCCTCAGAGGAAGACGCTCGTTGTGAGCAGCGTGTACGCAAGCGTCAATTGATAACTTCTGGCAATTCATTACTTTACACAGCCTCTTCCGTTCGTGTTCTGATAACGTAGGATGGGCCTGTACCAAAATATTAAACGTTTCAATATAACTCAAAAGGAAAATTAAACTTACAAAAATCAAATATCAACCTTATAAAAATCTGGTCAAAATTTAAGTTTAAAAAAATAAACATGCAAAAATACGGTTTGAATATAAGTAGAAGAAAAAATCAAAATAAAAACACCGGTGGTTTTAATATAAGTCAACATGCAAAAATCGGGTATATATTCATTAAGAAAGACATAATTAGTTAAAGTTAGTTCATATTTTTCAGTCAAATTTATTTTTTTATTAAAAATCAATAAAAAAAACAGAGAAAGTCAGTTTTTTATTTTTTTTAAATATTTTTTTATGTAAAAATATTATTATAGAATTGGTCATACATGATTAAAATAAAATAAAGATGGTTCTTCTCTTTAAGATTGTTTATTTAGTTTATCTATAAATCAATTAAAATAATTATTTTGCAAAGAATGCACTTTATTATTCACAATTTATGTAGATTACGTAAATATATAAATATATATATATATATATATATATATATATATATATATATATATATATATATATATATATATAAATTTTGATATCCTCAATTAAATTAATTTTGCATCACTTTTAAACTAAAGTAAATATTAAAGTAGAAGTGGTAATAGGTAAAATAATTATTTTGCAAATAATGCATTTTAATATTGATCATTTATGTAGATTCTGTCAAAAAGTAAAAAAATGTATTTAACGACATTCTGATGTTTTAAATTAAATTAATTTTGCATCACTCTAAAACTAAAGTTAATATTAAAGTAGAGGTGGTAATAGTTGATTTTGTAAATTAAAGTTAACATTAAAGTAGAGGTAGTAATAGTTGATTTTGGAATAAGGATATAATTATGACAAATAAAGCAGGAATAAATATATAATTATAACGAATAAAGTAAAAGTCGTAATAAGTATTTGGAATAAAGATATAATTATCACATTTTATAATAATAAATTGGAAGCAATTTTTTTGGGAAGAAGATATGAAGTTTTACTATTTTATCTAAAATAAAGGGAGGAAATGGAAAAAGTCATAGGAACACTTTCATAATCATTGATTTTGTATGGTTATGTATTTTGGGATGTGAATTTTTTATAAAAAATTTGAAAGAGTTTAAAAACCATATTTATTAAATTTTTATTAATAGTTAAATTTTTATTATATTTAATAGTATTAAAAATAAATATGTTATTATTAAAAAAAATTCTATTATATTTAATGGTATAAAAAACAAATATATCATCTTTTAAAACTATTTTTTTTTTTATGTAAATTCAAAATAAAATATATAAATATAAAAAAAATTAATAAGATAAAAATAAAAAGTGAAAAAAAAAATTAATACAATTAAAAAATCATTCTCTCACCCTGATATATATATATATTGTATTATCAATATTTTTTAAATAATAAAATAGATATATTTT
>CBVK0100047731.1:0-13724 GCA_900067695.1 Picea abies
CTTACCTCACAGAAGATGATGACCGACTGAAAGGTCCTTCTATTGTTTCCTCCACCCAAGCACGAACCCAAGCCCTAAGAGTCTCGGCTGTGTTTCTGAGGTGAACACCGACAGAAGAGGTCTATAACATTTCGCAAATACGCAGATCCAAAGAGGGAAAATGAAACAATAACATTGGAAAACCCCCTCCGAATGGAATCAATGGCGATGGTTGGCAACCGTACTCGAGCCATGTGAATATGGAAAGCTGTCAAGGATACAGTGGGGCACATAGGCCGAGTACTGGACCCAAGAATGCACTACAGTATTCTATAAATGTCACAGGTAGGCCATTTAAGTCGAGATAATGACAATCTTTGCAAGTTTCCTCCAGCGTTATTAACATTATTAATGACGAAGTACATGGGCGGATCGGGTAGGGTTACAACCCGCCTCCTACCATTCTAGTTACAAGTTGAAGTTTCCTAGCGTCGTCTTACCCCTTGATCAAGTTAGTTAGCATAAATTTGTTAGCGACAAGAAAGTGTTTAGCTACGCCAAACGTTAGTCATCGCCACTCTGAGTTTAACACCCACGAGCACTGGTGGCATTGCTAAAGTTTTTTTAACTATGCAAATGGAGACCCAGTTACATGTCTAGAACGTTATTGTGTGTCAAGGGTTGTTTAAATATTATCTAGTGGCTACCTTAGTAAAGCCTATGACTTGCGCGAGTAGGATAGAATCCTAAACAATAGGTATCTAACTGATCATATATTAGGATGTAAGCTCCAAGAGCATTTATGGTGGTTAAATTTAGGTTATTCTTGCACCTTTGCCGAGGACAGGGTAAAGTTAGCTTAGGTGCATGCATTCTTATATACTTTAACCCTATGACAAAAAAGAAAGTGTAAGTTATGAATTATAAAAGGAAAGTAAAGGGCAAGAGGAATATCCTAAAGTATAGTTAACAAATGCTTGAAAGATTTGGAAGACACAAGATTAACTCAAAGTATCCTAATAAGAGAAAATAAAAAAATAATTGTTGTGTAGATTTTGGGGTTACATTACATAGCTCCTCGAGAATGATCCAATGATTGTTGAGTTTTATGCCTTTGTTGACCTTGATTGCTCCGACAGATTACTAGCGGTCTGATGAAACATGCTTGTGTTTAAGAGATCAATGGTCGAGATTGATCGCTGAGATCGATCCAACAACTGTTGAGTCACGCGATCTTTGCAATTATAATTATGAGCTTCCATCCAAAGAAGAAATGATTGCAGGTATTTTTACAAGGTAGAGCTCGATGGATATTTTTGCTAGTAAATCTCCAGTTGCCCTACGATCTTGTTCTATAACAAAAATTCATTCAGGTAAAAGTAATTGGTGCAATTTTTACCATGGAGAAACCATCCAAGAATTAAGAAGCAGGAAACAATTTCAAGAAGTTGGAAGTAGTTTCAAGAAGTAGTTTAGGGCATGATCTAGAGGAATAAAAGAGAACGCAGGCACCCATTGTCAAGGTTGACACTTTGGGGAATTGAAGAGTTTATTATAACTGGAGTTGTGTGACCAGAAACCTTGAGCATAGTCAATTAATAAATGCAGCAGGAAGCTAGAGATTCATCCCCTGCTTTTCAGTCTGTAATTCTTCTATTGTGTTTGTTTTCTTGCAAAGCACATCCTCCCATTTTTGTTTTCTTATATCGGATCTGATTTATAAAAGTTTAGACAACAGGCCATTCTTCATGTTCAGTATTACTGTATGATGTCTGGTAATGACACATAAGTGATTTCCTCTGAATGTATGACCATTTCTTATCATTTTCTTTATGCATTCAAATGATATGCAGAGGGTACCTCCTTGAATTTGAGTGTATTAAGATGTTAATTGTTTGAAGCATGTTTTATTGATCTGTATACATCTGTTAGAGCTGCTAAATTCTTAATTGCTCAGCATGTTGTTCTATTTCCATAAGCTACAAGATTCATTCTCGATAGTGCCATGTATGTTTATCTTGTTTTTCTTCTAATTCATCACTTCATCCTCCTTTTAGATCTTGATTGTCTGAAACACTCGTAGACATATGCCTTTGATAGTTGAGAGCATTTGTCATCTGAGCTGAGACTATTTAAGGTCCTATAATTTCAGAAGAGGAAGAGAGAGAGAGAGGAAAAAACTAACCAAATATTGCATAAATATCTTACTGCAAATTTGGCATTAAGACTCATCGAGAATCTTGGCCCATGGAGTGCTCAACATCATTCCAATAACATATTGAAATATCTCGAGGGATAACAATATTGTTTTAGCACAAGTACAAGAACATTTTGATAGACTAAATGTATATATAGTAATGCTCCAGCCTGATTTTGCCACTATAAGACTTCTCTCTATGGATTTTATTTTAAATAAAATTTTCTCCCAATTCTCTCTCTATAAAATTAAAAGTAAATATAAATTTTATTTTTTAATATAAACAATAAATATTACCACACTAAACATTTTGAACAAATTAATAATAAATACAATATTAAATCAACAATATAAACCATATTAAATCTACACTAAATGAGCTAAACATTTGGAACAAATTAATAATAAGTACAATATTCAATTAACAATATAGACAATATTAAATCTACACTATATATATAATATAATATCTTAAAAACTAAACTTAAAATAATAATGACATTATTAATAAAAAATAAATACAATATTAATTTTAAAATTAAAACCTAAAATAATAATGAAATCATTAATAAATATACAATATTAAATCTACAATATAGATAATAGTAAATTTATACTAGATAATGTTAATATTAAATTTTAAAAATAAAACTTAAAATAATAACGAAATAATTAATAATGTGTTTTAGAAAATATTAAAATTATTAACTAATTTAAGTTTTAAAAAGTATTAAGAATTTTAACTTGTTAAAATAATAATGAAATCATTAATAATATGTTTTATAAAATATTAAAATTATTAACTAATTTACGTTTTTTAAAGTATTAAAATTATTAAATAATTTATATTTTTCTAATGAAATAATGAGTTATATTTTTTTTAAATACCAATACTTTTATTTTCACTATTAGAACTTTATGAATCAAAATCATAAGGTACTATAACTTCTTTTTAACCGTTAAATATTCTACATGTTTAACATCGAATTGGCAGAATTCCAGTCGAACACATCAATGGGAGATGCACCATGAATTCAAATTCGGATATTACAATGAACCCTGAGATCATTTCTAAAAATAAAGAGACAAACATATTCAAATGAATGCAGGGGTGATTCTGTAACAAGTAATTTGATAAATTATGGAAAAAATTGGAAGATAAAATATGATCAGAGATCAGCAAAAATGTGGTACGTTTTGTAGTCAATAATTATGAAGCGGACACCAGCCACGGCTCCTGCTGCTGCCAAGAAGGCAAAAAGCCATACATTCGCCCAATGCCATGATTTTTGTAATGCATTCAAATCATTTCCTTTCACTTTAATATACATATGGTTTGCCAGCACAAATGTCAATGGGAAAGTGCTGACTGCACCTGTGAGAATCATAAAATCCCCCAGAAATGGAAGCAGTGCCGCTACAAATGTGGTCACTGTCAGGTAAGTTGCTCGAGCTACCAATCTCACTGTCCAATTGTGTACAGAATGCATGCTTTCGGTGCTCCTCCCGTACTCTGTATCCAAATATTCATACATTGGGCTTGCAAATATCTACAACAACCATTACCATTGTCTGTTAAAAGGCATTTTGAAATAATGTTTTTTTCCCCTTCAAAGTTAACGGGTTAAGGCTCAGATGTGTACATGGATTGTTATCACAGTCTGCAGAAAAGCTGCAGCGTTTGCCACTGTTTTAATCCACTTAGATCCATGTGCATTGTTGAGAAGGTATGATGAAGTTGATGAACCATATGCCCAGTACCCTACCAAAGTAACAGTCCATAACGGCAAAAGTCCTACAGTGAAATTCAGGTACAGGGCTTTCTGCATGTTCTTTACATAAGGAGGTTTTAATGTAGCCTGCCAAGCAATTCCATGGGAAAAAAACAAAGTTAATTGTATGAAAAATGAAATTAATATGCAGTTTATTTGTTCATTTCTGAAAACTTAAGGGAATATCTCTTCCTGTTTGAGATTTGAAGTCATGTTGAGTAATAGAATAATTTTATGGGGTGAGGGCAGAAATCTCAATTAGCATAGATGCTTGTTAACCCTGGATGTATTGAGCATTGAGAGGGATAATCACAAAACTCTGAGGTGCAAACATCTTGACCCTTCATAGATTAAGATTAAAATGTTTTTTTTTCATGTCATTTTATTAGACTTATAGGATACATGGACATCTCCCCCACCCTGGTCTATAGAGCACCTGGCTTTTTGCGTCTCAAATATTGCCTCTATTGAGAAAATATAATTTAGAGTCCATTTCATATTTAGGACAATGGCCAAGGCAGTAAAGCAGGAAGTTTCTCTTGGTCAAAAGCTAGAAATGCAATGCAAACTTTCTAGAAACTGATGTCTTGGCGGGAGGTTGAAACGATTTCAGTAGAGTTCAAAATTGAAACGAATGTCATCAAGCTTTGGGATAAAGAAGAAAAGATTACCAGCCTTAATTAACTAAGTGGATAATGCACAAAAAGATTATGAACCTAAATTAACGAAGCATATAATGCACAAGTTATATTAAGTGTCCTTAAATCAGCAGAGGAGAAGTATCAGAACACTAGTCCAATTACTGTAGACAGTGGCTGCTTTCTAGAACACTCTTCTAGGGGATGAAGATGGTTATCATCATGAGAAAGAAAAGCTCAAACTCTTACACTACTTGGATAATCTGGGATGTGGCGGGTGATAGGTATCTCTTCAAATTCAAAAGTATCTGTATTCTAGCCTCCTGGAACATTCATCACCCTTTGGAAACTAGGAACTGTGATGGTCTTATTTGTCCATCATTACATGGAGGTTTTCAACGTGGGTGTAGTCTCCTACCTCATGTATCTAGCTTGTCTCCCTGAGCATGCCTTCACCCTTTCCTAACTCACAACAAAGTGTATAATCTTCTTACCTCTGTTTTTTACCACTTTGCTAACTGTTATTACCTTCACAGTGTTGTTTTTCAGACCATGGTAAGCAGATTCTGCACTCAAAGAATTATCCGAAACCCTAGGTAACTTTAAAACTGAAACCGTATCAAAACTGCAATCTCTGAATACTAGATTGTACAAACTACAAACACATGCTGCTGGAAACACTAACAAAATACACAGAAAACTGAACTCTCAAATCTGCATCACTGTTTTATATTAAATCTGGAAAACAGTAAGCTAAAATGGTATAGCTCAAAACTTAATCACGCTAACCAACCCAGTGGAAGACCATCTCACTCCTTTATAGACTAGGAGGAGATAAGTTTACAATCAATGCACTCTATCCCTGTGGTGTGCCTAGGTTAGAAGACTAACCCTAGTTCTCGTTCTAGCTTGCGGAAGTGCACCCTAGGCCTGCCTGAGAGAATTCCTAGATTAGAATGCTCAACAAGGAGTAGCATGTATGCATAGAAGTGATCACCGCCTCTTAGAGATTTGTACCCTACTTAAACTAAGTCAACTCCTGTGCCTATTTCTATAACTAGAAAAAGCAAACTGGGATTAAAAAACTTCAAAACTCACTGAACTAGAAACTGAACTGGTGCTGGAACTTGCTAAATCTGGAACAACTGCTAAAATGAATTTCACTGAAGGTGGAAAAACTGTAAAATACTTAGATTGATGCATGCATGCGCTCTCTTCTCTCCTACATAACTGCTCCTCCCTCACACTCTGCTGCACACAAGAAACCTAGGCAAACTGCTGCCATAACTGCTACTGCACAAGCCTGCATTAAATGCACCCTTACTACTCTCCAGACCTGCTGTTGTACCTTCTGACTTTGTGTGCCCTGGCACTGTGGAGAAGACTGTCGGAGATAAACAAGATAAAAATTTAACACTACCTAACCGAGGAAAGTGTTCTCCACCAAACCTAGTCTCTGTCTCAACATCTAGACCTTCCCCTTTGCCAGGGGCTTAGTCAAAATATCTGCACTCTGCTGATCTGTCTGAACATACTCTAAAGCCACTGCTCCCTTCTGATCCTTGTCCCAGAGGAAGTGGTACCCAATGTCAATGTGCTTGGAGTTGTCATGAAAAACTGTATTCTCAAACTCTCCTCGCTTGTGGATCAAACAATCTCAAAAAAGACAGCTGAAACCCGATGCGATGCCACAACATTTTTCTCAATTTTAACTGCAGCATCCAAAGTAAGTGGTTCTTTTTCCATGAGAAAAAGAGCAAACATTCCATCAAATGACTTAAAATAATATGACAATGTCATAGCAGCATTGGGTCTCTGTCTAACAGTAAGAGCAATCCTGTAATAGAGTTTAGAAAACCAAGTGTTGAACTCGAACACACTTTCATTTTCTTCCTTGCGGATGGAAGAAAATGCATCTAACAGGAATGAGTTGTCTTGTTTGTACACCCATTTCTCAGTGAACTTTCGTTGGAAAGAGTCCCATCCATCAATGGAACTAACTGGAAGGGCCTTATACCATGCTTGTGCATCCCCCTCCAGGGTCTACACGAACATCTTCATGACCACATCCTCATGCTCAACTTCCAAGTCATCGATTAATTTCAGGAAAGCATTGAGATGATCTTCGACTGTAATAGCATTGTTCCCTGCGAACTTCGGAAGACGGTCGCAATATTCCCCTGTTGGCAAAGCATGAGGTTGTCCCTGAATGGGAATTAGATCTAAGGGTGCATATACAGTCAAAGAAAAATGAACTACTTTCTGAGCCATGATATGAGCATGATTTGGAACTAAAACAATGGGAGACGAAGGGTCAGGAGCTACAGTTACCCAAGCCGACAAGCTAGTCGACGGTATACTTACCACAATGTTGTTGGTTGTGATGAGTGGGAAAGTAACCTGGGCTGTGGATACAGTGACAGTGCCAACCATCAAGATCGGTGTGATCCCAGGTGTTGAAGTCGGTCTGTTTTGGAACAAGTGTTCAAGCTCATCGAGGGCCGGAAGCAAACTCTGAGTTGGATCGAATCTAGGTGATTTCCTTGAATTCTCCAGTGGAGCCAACCCTACAAAATGTGGAGTCACCAGGTTGGTTTGGAAATCAAAGAAAAATTGAAAATGCTCACCAATGTCATTGTGAAAAGCGGGAAGTGACGACGATCCCCGACAACAGCGCCAATTTGCTAGCACAAATTTCCGCACTTACGTAAATATGAAGAAATTTGTAGACTACCAATAAGAAATATGTGTAACTTTTAGGAGAAACTGCCCAATGTGTCACTAACAGAACTCCTCCCCGGTTGGGTTGGTGCTTGCCAACCTCAGGGGGGTGTCCCTAAGTGGACCCTAACTCTTCCTGTGTTTCCTTTAACATGTAAATCTGCAATAAAACACAATATAATAGAACAATAAAATATCTTTGGTCTGCGCGATTAAACAACCAAAGGGGTTACAATAATTGATTTGATAAATGTTGGTGGAATTTCCTTCAATGTTAGCTTCAAAAGTAATGGCAAGAAAAGAGATTGAAAACGCTAAGAAGTAGCAACTTCTACAAACTTCTTAAACATTGCACAAAACCCCTTCAAGATACCAACAAACCCTGAGAGCCGGATAAGAGCATAACAAAGCTTTAATTTTGCATAAACCAAAAGTTTGATTGCGCCAAAGAGACAGATACAAAACTGTTACAATTGCACAAGAATGTAGAAGTTAGAAGAGCGAAAGGAGAGAAAGCGAATGAGTATGCCGTCGATGAAGAAGATCTAACCTTGGAACTATAGCGAGCCTCCCCTTTGAATGAACACTCCAATGTGCATTAGGGAGGGCAGAGGTCAAACTACGCATGCAAACCACCTCATGTGCATTGATTAACCTGAGTGGAGTGTGGATGTGTTGAAATCAAGTGGAGACACCTGTGGTTTGACTGTTGACGAATTGCTGTGAAGAAAACATGCACCTTCATCCTCTGGACATATACCTGAGTGAAGTAATGATGGAGTTGAGTAATGATAGGTAAATGTCTTGTTGATTGAGTGAGATGTTGAGAGAAGTAAACCATTCGCTTAGTCCATGTGAAGTCTTCCCTCATGCGCTCCTGCACAAGAGTATAGAAGCTAGAAAAGAAAGGAGAGAACGTGAGAGAATATGCGGCTATTGAAGAAGATCCAACCTCGAGACAATAGAGAACCTCTGCATATAATGATTTCCTCCCCTTGTGCGCATTAGTGAGAAAGGAGGTCAAACTAGGCATGCAGGTGATATGCATTGATGGGTTGAGTTGAGTGAACTCGCCATCCAACTATCATCAAGTAGAAGTACATCTTAGTCCAAGTGAGTGTGAACTCTGTTAATCTGAAGAAGAGTACAATGAAGTGTCCAAGCACTTTGAGTTTAACTAGAGAGTGGTTGAGTTGTCACAAGATGAAGATTTCATGAGTGTAGTTTGAGTGAAGTAAAGTTGGAGGAGTCTTAATGCACACTAGTTCAATTAGGAGTCTATGTTAGTTAAGTAGCCATGAACTGGAGAGAAAACCATGGGCTTTAGATGATGTGGAGAACTTGTGAGTAAGATTATCCATGCTCATTGATGACTAGAGGAAAGGTACATTGAAGTAAGGGTGAAGTGAAGAAGGGGAACCATGCGCATAGGTGAGTAGAGATGCTTGGAGTAAAGTAACAACGAAATGAAGAGGGAAAGTCAATGCGCAGTAGTCTTCTTTAGATGAGCTTTGAGTTGAACTAAAGCTAGACTTAGATGATTCTTTAGATGAGCTTTGAGTTGAACTAAAGCTAGACTTAGATGAGGTGGAAAGACGCTTTAGTTAAGTGAAGATACTTTGAGATAAACTGAGATGAAGTGAGAGAATACCATGCGCACTAGCGGAGGGGAGATGAACTAAAATCAAACTTACGAGAAGTACTCCCGACTTTTTTCAACTAAGGAGGATACCTTAGTTAACTGATACAAACATCCAGTTGACTCACTCTAGTGCCACCTCACTACCTTATCCATGAAAACGACCTAGTTTTTTTCAATTTGACCAAGTATGTGCTCTGATGACTCAAGAACACCTCCAGTGAACTCATGCACTTTTCCACATCACTACTGACTCCCCTAGGCATCCAAATCCTACCACATGTCACAACCAAATGCTGCCATGTGTCATCACCTAGGACTGTCGCATGTCACCCTACCACAAACTCAATTTGACCAAGTATGTGCTCTGATGACTCAAGAACACCTCCAGTGAACTCATGCACTTTTCCACATCACTACTGACTCCCCTAGGCATCCAAATCCTACCACATGTCACAACCAAATGCTGCCATGTGTCATCACCTAGGACTGTCGCATGTCACCCTACCACAAACAAACCTTCCATAAATAGACATGCCCAAAATAGCAGTTTCCCCAAAAATAGGAGAACGTT
Organism: Picea abies; assembly: GCA_900067695.1. Lineage (NCBI taxonomy): Eukaryota > Viridiplantae > Streptophyta > Pinopsida > Pinales > Pinaceae > Picea > Picea abies. Next base: position 9,521 of record CBVK0100047731.1, read on the forward strand.
GAAAATGTCTAGAACTGCTAGGGGAACCCTGCTAAATATAGTACGCCTAAAAATAGAAAATTCTCCACGTCCACAAGATCATACTCATCAGACTCGATTTTTAGTGAGGAGTCCATATATGCGATCAAAATCGACATGCAACCCATGCTAAAAATAGAAATGTCCCACATGTTGTCCGAAAGGAGCTCATCAGACTCATAATCTCACAAGGATCCCAAATATATCATCATCTCTGACATGCATGCCTCGGAACAAGGATCCCAAATATATCATCATCTCTGACATGCATGCCTCGGAACCCTGTCTCCTAAAATGTAGGACCACTGCTAAAAATAGTAACTCTCTCCAATTTGATCAGAGCTTATGCAATACCTATTGTTACCCCCCCTAGTTGCACTAGGCAGGACTGACGATGATCCGCAAAGGTTGAACAAGATACTTGTTCAAATTCAGAGTTCATAATTCCAACGAGACCTTATGGCCCTTTTCAAAAGCTTTCTTCTTCTTCTTTTATGCACTATCCATATCCCCTTGAGGGAATTGTAATAAAATGACCTAGCATGATGACCTTGTTATCTAAAAGACTTAGCTCCCTAAGACTTCATCATGAGTACATACTCTAGAGTGTTTTTTTTTACTTGTTAATTATATCTTGTTGTCCAAGCAAGTTATAATTTCTAAGTTTTTTCACTCATTACCTCCAAAGTTGGAGTGTGCACTGATGATCGAGCCTTAGTAAGTTGTTTAAGTCTAGTGTCTAATGTATATTACCATGTTAGTCGTTATTTTTGAGTCTCATGGACATGCACTAAGTCCCTCTTAGGATTTTTTATTTTTTTAATAAGTCGTAAAAATTCCCGCAAAATGGGATTTTTACCTTGTAAATGGATGTAATAATAAAAAAATGGTACTAGGAGAGATTTTTACCTTGTAAATGGATGTAATAATAAAAAAATGGTACTAGGAGATGTTGTATGCCATGGGGGTGCTCGTTTTCTAAATCATAGTACCCATTTTACCTATGTACCCCATTTTCGAGATAAATGTTTTACTTATTCTCCTATAAAAGTCAATTTTACTCGAAAAGGGTGAAAAAAGACCAAAAAATCAACATTCCTATTTTTAGGAAACATGTTTTTAGTTAACTCCCTCTCACTCTTTGTTCACTGGTGGATTAATTCACTTGGGGAAAGTTGTGTGAAGTGAGTGAGGAGTTGAGAAGGAGATGTGGCACGTTGGTGAAGATCCCATTGTGCGATGCGTACCTCATTGGGGAGATCGCTCACTTAGAAAAGTGTTAGATTTTAGGGTAAAATGCAGAAAAATAGTCTCTTTTAATTTTTCCAATACACAAGACAAAATTAGATCTGTAAGTCAATCAAGGATAGACCACAAGTAAAGCAAACTGCAGCTTAATAATAAAAAAGTGGTACTAGGAGATGTTGTATGCCATGGGGGTACTCATTTTCTAACTCAAAATACCCCTTTTACCTATGCACCCCCTTTTCGAGATAAATTATTGACTCATCCTATTATAAAAGTCAATTTTACTCGAAAAAAGGTGAAAAAAGGCGAAAAAATCAGCATTCCTATTTTTTAGGAAACATGTTTAAAACACGTTTTTAGTTAACTCCCTCTCACTATCTGTTCACTGGTGGTTTAATTCACTTGAGGCAAGTTGTGTGAAGTGAGTGAGGAGTTGAGAAGGAGATGTGGCACGTTGGTTAAGATCCAAATGTGTGATGCGCACCTCATTGGAGAGATGGCGCACTTAGAGAAGTGGTGAAGATCCCAAGTGAGGTCACCACCTTCCCTTGGCCATGTGGTGCCCTCTCCTTCACCTACACTTTCACTTGAGGTGAGTTATCTCAGCTTGGAGGAGAGGTGGATGAAATCCAACCTTCCACTTGTCAAAGTTGTCTTGGGATGTGTGCCCTCCCTCCTACATAAACAAGTCAACCCCTCTCCTTTTGGTTAGATTTGGAGGTTGTGGAAATGCATGTGTACTATATTGTATTCATCATTTGCTATTGGAATAAGATTCAAGACTTTGGAGGTCAATTTGGTGTTGTGCAACATCGTGTGGATGCTTTATGTTCTTGCTCTAAACATATGAGGTAACCGTAGTTTGATTATTTTGCATGCATTTCCGTTTAATGGGCCTTTGCGGGTGTGTTATCACATAGTAGGGTAATATCTTCCAAGCTTGTTTGCTTCTTAGATGTTATTGTGTTTTTACATTTGGAGATCATGATTTGCATGTCTTTTCAGATGAACTAACATGCTATCCAGCTCTCGTGTAGGAATCACCTCTTTAATGGAAATTGGGGATTAAAAACCCTCTTTTGCAAAGTCTTCTAATCTTGCGGGTTACTCATCCTCCAAGAAGTGGTGGACTAGCCAAGCGCATCCTCCCACAAGCTTGAAGGTTCTAGTGGACAAATCCCTCAGTGCAACACCCAAAGACTCCATAGCCCAAAGAGATTCCGTATTTGCAAGTTATTTCCTTCTATCTTTCTCACTAAATATAAAATCATTTTGGTTACTTTCTGCATGCAATAGTTAGATTTCTAATTTCATTTCAAATCTGAAAGTATTTAACTTTGCATGCATGAGTAAACTAGATCTATTTCTCGCTTATAACTTATACATCTATAGATAGATCTAGTCTAAGAAAGGTCATTTATTTACTTAGTAAAAGATAGATCTTTCAAGTTTTCCTAATAAAGAGTTTGGTATCTCTATGTCTCTCTGATCTAGGTGACTTTTTTTGCTGTCCAAACAGAAAATAAAATGCATTTAGACTAGTTAGTTTAGTGCTTGATTCTAGCTAGTTTGCTTATCTTTTTTGTTCATTCATTATTTAGAAATTTTTGCACAAAACTAATACCTTTTTTGCAGGCTGTCCCAAAGTGATTTGGGCAACTTTCTTCCACTTTCACTTGCTTATTTTTTCAGGTTTACGAACAGCCAAGGGGAAACTCTTCCCGAATTTCAAGGATCCGGAGCTTTCGGGACCACCCGAGGCTTCCAACTTCCTTCTCATCTAAATTTCTCCGTCACTTTTGTAAGTTTGTGGTATGGAAGTATAAAGACCACAAACCTTCGTCAAAAGATCATTGCAACCTCAAAAAAATAAGTGGGCTACTCAAGGCCCATTTCAATCCGCCCTACCCTGGGAGGAGTTGTCTCTGTGTCTCATTTTCGTGGTGTGTTTCATATGATTTTCATTTCACTAAGTTAAAAAAGATAAAATAAACCACTAAAATAATCACAACACCCTTTTGTAGGTTTCCTTTTGTAGATTAGTTTAGCTTAGATTTCCTTTCTGCAATTTACTTTCAGCATTTTCAAAGTTGGCAAATAAACCTTCCCCTCAGCTTCCCCTATTATTTATATGAACCCTTGCGAGCCTAGCTCAATCTAGGGGGGGGCCATCAGAACAGGGATTGGTCAATGTGGAGTAGTTTTAATTAGGGAAATCCATTAGTTGTTATTGTTCAATTGGGACCAATGCACCGAGTCTTGTGTGTGAAGTCGGACGGGCCTTCTCATAACTAATTTCTCCCTGTGTTGGACCTCCAACATTACTCTTTGTCTTTTTAATTGTGTTGAACTTGTGTGTGTGAAGTTAGAGGAATACTCTCCCTGTTGGACCTCCAACATAGTTCTTCACAGTCAACTTGAGGGATAGCCTCTAAAGGGCCAAATCTAGATTAGATTTGCTTTATTGTTTTCACTTTGCACACATATCACATAGTGGCTTGCACTCACAACAACCACTTCACAATAAACAAACTTAACAAAACTCATAATAAAACTCATCAAGAGCATTTCAATACATTCTCAATTCTTGCAGCAACAACTTTACTTATTGGCATTGGTCTCCATTTCGCTTTTCTTATTTTCATTTACTTGCAAGTATCAACATTTGCTTTCATTGTATATCTCTCATTGCAAGTAATTTATATGCTTTGAATATCTTGATTATAAGAAAATTCTATTTATATGTCATATATGCTCCTAGTATAGATCTACGATGTGTCTTGCTCTTGCTTTCATAAACTTCTAGAATAATAATTGTGCTTAGATTTTAGTTTGATCCTTATATTATTTTATTAGGGACTATCCCCCTTGGCTTCACTAGGAGTTGGCCTAGATGGAGGAGTTGAGGATCAAGTGACAACACCTTGACTCGAGACTT
>CBVK0100047733.1:0-15428 GCA_900067695.1 Picea abies
CTCCCCTCTTCTACATATTTTTATGCACTATTACTTGGTGGAGGAGCCTACCATGGAGCGCCCTAACCTTGTGAGATGATTTCATACTTATTTGGGTTTTATTTGGAGATGACTCATCATCTCATGTGGAGCGCTCACCCACCTTGCACACATTCTCATGCATTATTGTTCACACCTGCCATTTTTGGAGGAGTGTCTTGCACACATGTTGAGGCATGGTCTCATTATATTGGATTGATGAGGGGTCGCTCCCTTTCTTTATGGATTTATTGAGCATTGATGACATTCCACATGTAGTCTTCATGGACTTAATACCTTGTTTCATGGATCCACTTGCTTGGCACTTGATTTGAGGAGGATGCCCACCATTGGAGGCCACATTTCCCACTCTTCCATGCCTTATTTATGGGATGTTTCTCTTTGATACCTCACACATGCCATCTTTGGAGGTTTGAATTCATTCAAACCCTAGATGAAGGAGGATGTCCACTTGAGGAGGTTATTTGAACTTATGTCTATGCATTATTTTTGAGAGGGTCAACTCTTGAGGGCTTATTGGTTACATTACTAATGATCATTGATAGAGCGCTCCACTTATTGAAGCCTCTTTTGACTCCTTTACACATTTATTAGAGGACGTTTCACTCATGATGCCACATGTGCCATCTTATGAGGGTTTTACTTGTTCTTTGGACTTTCTTGCATGGTATGAGGAGGACATCTCACCTCGGAGAGCTACATGTCCACTCTTGAAGGGTTTTTACTTGGTCATTGCACTCTTTTCCATGCCATAGATGATGATGTTCCACACTGGAGGAGATCTAGGAGGTTTCAAGCCCTAGATCTAGGGTTTGATTGCATATTTTGAGGATGTCCTAGCTTCAGGAGAAGTTATCTTTTGACAGAGTGTCCATATTTCTGCCAAATCAATGCCATTAGATGCAAAATGGCCGTAGAATTTCCAAATTGTGGTCATAATAGAAATTATGACAAAAAATGATGGAGTTGTGATGTTCTCAAAACTACCACGAGGGACCATTACGAGTATTGCATGCCACTTGGAGGTTGTTGTTTGCACACTTATTGAGGATCTATTGGAGTGACTTCTCCTAGAGGACTTTATGGAGGATGTTGGAGTATACCATGTCTTAGGCCCTCTTTGATGGAGACGTCCCGCCTTCATGGAGCATCTTTATTGGAGATTTGTACATGTGGCTTGACCACCACTTCTTTATGTATTCTTGACTATGCCATGTGGAGGATATTACTTCTTTACTCCTCCCTAGGATAGATCTAGGGTTTTCCTTAGATATTATTATTTTATTGTAGATGAAGATGGAGCTCAAACCTATATAAGGGTTTTCTCTCTTCATTGTTTCTCATGGTTGATTTGTTTCTCTTCATGGTCTCTCCTGTCTGAGCTTTGTTGAATATCTTTTTGGAGGCTTAATGAAAGTTCAAGGGTTCTTGCTTATCATTCGGTGAGGAGTCTCTCCTCTTGGAGCTTGGTTGAATATCTTTTTGGAGGCTTAACGAAATTTCAAGGGTTCTTGCTTATCATATGTGAAGCTATCTTTTATTTCTAATTGTTGTTGGTGGATGCTAGGAGCTGCTTGCAAAGACCTTGTTATGAGAAGCCATAAAGAAGGGTTCATTTATCGTATGTGGAATGGTTTTATGTGAGATCTTTTCTCCTCTTAATTCCCTTTGATGTCATATTTCTGAATGTATTGTCTTGCATCTATCATCTTGTTAAGAATTGTTATTGGATTAATACTTCATTGTAGGACTCACTCTTATAACATTGTTTCACTTTGGTACCTTTAAGCACGGTCCCCTCCAAGTACATCTCTTCTTCATATTCAAACCCTCTTGTTCATTGGTCTTGACTCCATAGCCCAATTGGATAGGAACTGATCTCGGTAAATTCCACCATCCATTTCATTCCAAAAGTAAATATCAAAAACAATTTTTTCTAGGGTTTCCTCCTTTGTGCCAGAAAAGAATTGGCCTAAAGCGAGAGGAATCATTGTTATGGTGACATGGGCAATCTTCCTAAGAACACCTAGGGTTGCAATTTGTTAAAGAACTTTGTAACATTTGAAGTGCAGATTTGGGAGGTAGCATGGGGAATGAAGAATATGTCGGTGAAGTATTGTTGTTTTTGTGCATATAGAATGCCAACATTCTTTTGGTGTAGTGTTGGAAGACATGCACACTCTGATATGTGTGTTGTGTGCCATGTGCTCTTGCTGCTCGGTTGTGGTGATATGCTTATAGAGGAGTTGTGCATTCTTTTGATTGTTTCATATTTGTTTGTTGGACAACAAAATGGTATTGGGCAAAGTGTTGCTATTGAGATATGGAAGATGATGTGCTTGCAAATCTTGATAGTGCAGAATATTTGCATTGGCTTCAAAGTAAAAGCGGCATATTATAATTTTATTATGCAGTGATCGTGAAGAGTGGTGCAGAGTCTAAGGTAGTAACAGGGCTTTTTGAAGCAGAGTGGAGAATCAAGAGGTGAGAGGAATCAAATATGCACATTTGGAAAGGTGTATACGCTCCACCCCCAAGTACAAACATTTTTGGGTACCCGAAGGTTTTTCTTAAGTGAATTTTGCAATTGTAGCCAAACTGTAAAGCTTAGCTTCCACCAATGGAAGAGATAGTGAGCCTATTGCGGAGCACATGTTTGAGTTCTGGCTAAAGGAGGAGGTGCATGCAGTTCAATGTTGTTGATAGTGCCTCCATCGATCGTTAGATGTATTGACAGTTTTTTTAAGGGAGATTTGTTGTGAGAGAGCCCTGACTGATTGGATATTAGCTGTTGAGGGTGTGTTAAACTGTACAGGGGGGCATCCAACCAGCTGGCAGCTTTTCTTGTTTTATTGTAAATAAGGTGCGATGTTTCATATTCAGTTAGGAGCTAGAAGTTTCTGCTAACCCATATTTATACATAAAAGGTTTATCTTTTGTAATAAAGAGAAGCAGCTTCAAAATTTGTTCTTATTCCATCTTCTCTCTACGTGGATTGTACTATGTAGCCTTTTTCCTATTCTTTTATATACCCGACCTCTTCAACAGCCTTGATGCCACAGAATTGGGCCATCATCAAAACAGGAGCACCCAGATTGAACACCACTGGAGCGAAAGACCCTACCTCTTTGGATGAAGATGTCTGCAGAAGAGTGAATAAGAATGCTGTTATTTTGCTATTTTTTAGATATAGATGGCTGAGTTAGGTTGGGTAACCTGAATATAGTCAACAGATTTAGTTTTTATGGGGCTTTAGATATCCTTCTCTGTAATCTTGTAGATATTGAAGTCATGTATATGGATTAAAAACCTGATGTATATTGGCAAGTATACTTTTATACCTCTAGACTCTAGATTATGTGGTTTGATAAAGATACTCTGCTTCCAGGCATCTGGGATCCTCTTACAACAGTAATAGCCCCAAACAGCTGGGAATTTCTTGAATTTGTATTTTATTGTGAATATGTTGTACAGTTGTAATATAATTAATTTTTACTAGTGAAACAAAATTATATTAAGTGCCCTTAATATGGGAGATGGGGTTGCTGATACTACATTCCATTGAATCCAAACCATGGCCTTTGGAAACTCAGCATCACTCGACAATAGCTTAAAAGAATGAAATCTAAAGACATAGTGAGTCAATGGTCATGAATTACAGTCTCCTGGCTGCTGAGAGAGAAATCTTATTTATAATAGAGGGTAAAGCTAACTTTTTAGGTCATGGCCCTAGGTCGTCTGTTTAACTTGGTACATGAGATCCTCTCCCTTGTGGGTACACACCTATCCTATCCTTTTGGGTTTATGACACCCCAAGGGAAACAGTGTCTATAATGAAAAATAGTTTACGATAACACATTTTGAAGTTATCATGGTTTTGGTATATAAAGAAAGATATTAAACCACTAGGCAGTAGTAACATCATTGGTTTATGAATTTAAGAAATCAGGTTTTTAAATCAAGGGTTCTATATGTCCTTTTCCAAATAAGAACTGAGATGTATTTGCCTCCAATATCTTGATTAGAACTTAAAGAACTAGCTGATGTATTTCAATTTGTCTCCAACATCTTGATTAGAACTTAATGAACTGGCTTTACAACTATATCAAAGCTTGCATGTTGAAAACTAATAAACGTTTTCTTAAATTTGATCAATAAACCCTACCCTTTAAAAAAAGTAAATAGAAGAAACTAAATACCTGTATTTCTGGAAGCATCCCCGTATTATATACAAAAACAAGATTTGCAGCAGCAGCAATAGAACTGAAAATTTTGTGTGTCCTTGAACCAGAAATTCCATAGTCTCTTGCTGGGCTATTGTGGCCTACATATCCAAAGTAGAATAATACCAGTAGAAAATAGGAGTTGAGATATCTAACTTGTCAAAACCCAACACTCACCACATGCAAATGATTTCTAAATGTCACGTATTCATAGATAAACTTTACAATAGAGAAAACAAAAGGGACAGAGTGATACCATCTCTTGCAGACAGCCCAATAGCAACCAGAATATAGATGAGACTTAAAAGTGAAGAAACACCTAACCACACCCTCAAAGCGGACAAGTGTGGAATGCCAAAGGCAAAAAGACTACAAATGATTCCTGTTATTATAATGCAGTACGGTAGCTTCAACATTGCTTCATTGCTGTATGATTTATATATTGCCTGCACAGAATGGACAGGAAAGCATAAATATATAAACACTCATTATTTGCTATCTGCAAATCATTTTTGGTGCAGACATTTGTTTATAAAGTGAAACTAATCTATGATATATGCCCTTGCTTTATTTTTTTCCCTTCCTAACATATGTCATCATTCTTGAACTTTTCTCCATATTTATCAAGGGGTGTAATTATCGGCAACTTTAATTCATGTGTTTTTTTTCCATTGATAGGCTTGCAAACTTGTAGTTGTTCTAAATTCTAATTACTGCATGTTGGAGTATCAATCCACACCTTAACATGGGTTGCCAATCATCAAAAGAGCAAGTAGCTCAATGGTAGAGCAGCCCATAGGTCATTTCATACCTAGCATGTCCAATGTTTTCACATGTTATTGGAGCTATGGTTGTAAGAATTTCCTAGTGCTAGGTCTAAATGACTTCAGAGGGGCAGGCCTGAGGTACCATTCCTAGCTCGTCCAATGTATTCTAGAATTAGTGACTTTTAGTTTTCCAAATAGTACTGAAGGAATCTCAATATTCAAAAACTAAAAGTGGAAATGCAATATTTATCATTTGGTTTTAAGGGAATTCATACTCGTAGCATAGTTAAAAAGAAATTGAAAGTCCTTAAACATCATGTGAGGTATATAGAAATTGAAAGTCCTTTAACATCATGTGAGGTATATAAAATTCCCGAACAATTTTTTTTAGGTGCTAGAATCCAAACCATATAAGGGACTGCTCTCTCATGGCTAAACATAATACTCCAGCTCCTTGGGCAAATTCTACTCCTTAGTCTCAATCTTAGAATATTTTTCCTACAAATAAGGATGATAGGTGGGTTCAAGTGCTTTGAAATTCCTCTTAGAATAAAAAACATGTGGCAGCTCAGAAATCCCAACCAGCTGAATCTCTCATTGAAATGGGGTTGGCCCCTAATAAGCCGACAACCTTAGTTGCTAGGAAGGAGATTGCATGTTCCTTCCAAGTCTCCTATTCTTAGGGTGGGGGGCAAGCAAGGGCACAATCTCCAAAACCTTTGTTGAAACCTCACATGGCCTCAAAGGCCGACCAATAGTTGAGGTGGTCGAAGGTCCATACAAGATAACTAGGTGCAAGCCCCCAGTTTCAAAAGCATGGTCTTACCAAATGCATTGAAAGCATTAGCCAAGCTTGCAATGATGGTGTGGAAGAAGAAATGGACTACAATGCTGCTAACCATCCATGAAGGTTCGTGGAATGTTAGGGATCTTACAGACCCTTGTAAAAAATCCATAGTTTAGAAGATCATAAATTTGATTCCTAGTTTGGATATTTTATGATTGCAAGAAGTTAAGATTGCTGTTTTTTTTTTATTGAAAACGACCTTTAATGTCAGATGGTTGTGTTACCCCCTCTCACCTAGGGGTAACTAGAGGAGATCATGTCTCATGGCCCGCAATGAAGATAGTGATCCCGACAATCATGATGATCTGCATGTCCACAGATATCAGCCTAGCAGACCCCTCAAATGCCTCTTCCTCACCGGCATGGCCCATCACACTCAATCAACAAGGATCATTGGGAGATGGTGGCCCAACACAATATAAGGTACATTAGTCCTTGTTTCATATAAAGTGTCATATTTAATACATTGGGCATTTGAGAAATGATCATAGGTTGAAGTTGGATAATTAATAATGAGCTCAGAAGTTATGTTTTTTGCCTTGTTTCACTATGGTGACCATCCTAGACATCCTAGTCCCATGTTGCCACTCCTAGGGAAAAGGAGTACTACTAGTAGTTCCTTGAAAGGGGTAGAGCATACCATTCCCAATCATACTTACCACTTTTTGTTAAATTTTCCTATTGCTCAGTCACTGAGATTAATGCCAATAGTTACTAAACTCAGAAATTTACTTTTCTGATATAAATTTCAGAATTATGCAGTTAACCTACAACTGAGTAATAAACCATAAAAATGACAGCAGAAGCATACACAGAACCAAGCATAAAAATAGACCACACCAGAAATACCCTGGAAACCCCAGTGTGGAGAAAACCAGCAAAGAGGGGCTTCTATTATGGGTTTTCAAGAGAATTTACAGCAGCAGAAAATCAGAAATTTCTTACAGAAATTTCCTCAGCAAGTTTCCTCACTTTCTCAGCAAAAACAGCCCAGCAAATTCAACCTGTTTTTTCATCCCCGGAAAATTGGTCCTGTTTTTTGGCCCTGAAAAATCGGCCCTTTGATGGCTGCTGTATGTGGCCTGAGTTTGGCCTCCCTTTGCTGCACAGTACGGCCCAAGTATGGCCTCTGCTGGCTGCCCAAATCTGGCCCAGAGCTCACCCTTTTTGCCTCAGCTGCTCCCTCTTCTTCTCTTGCCCAAGCACCCTCTTTCTCTTCTCACAAATGAGAATATGTGTCCCTCTTACCCTCAACCCTTCTATTTATCTCTCTAATTCACTTTTTGAAGAGACTTCTAGAAGCCTCAAGAAATACACTTTTGTGAATTATTAATTTATGAAAAGTGACTTTTTCAGAAATCCAAGTAAAACTTAGGATAAAATAAATAAAGTTGATCTGGATATTTAATGTGTCCATCAGCATGCCTAGGACACTTAGGCCCATGCTAAGACACCTAGCCTGTCACAGTGTACTGGACTTCGGTAATGGTTTCACATGTATCCCAAAAGGACATGTGGCTCATCCTCCTATGAGAAGAAGGGATAGAATGTCGAGGTTGATGTAGCTGCTATATAAAAACAAAAGAAAGAATGCTATAAAATAAAGAAAGAAAAATGGGATTGTAAATGGCCAACTTCAAAAGCCAGAGGCCAACTTGAGCTCTACCCCCTCTAATGGTAACTGCCCCTTGTCCTAATGCACTGAATGCATATATATATAAGGACTTTATCCTAGTAAGAATAAATTCTTGAAACCTGAAAAGATGACTTGCAAAAGCAATAAATGAATATCAAAAGATAAGAAAGGGGTTTGGAATGAAAAAAGTACTAAGGAAAGGGTATCTCAGGAAACAAGCGCTCCCTCTACAAAGGCGCTCATGGAAATGGACCAAATATTGTGTCCAGCCTGTTAATGATTCCATTGCCAAGAAGTAAGCCCAGCACGTTTCACTATCACACTTACCCTTAGATAGGTTTCTTGGGAAATATCCCTCTACTTTGGTGTTGGCACACCTAATAGGGTCTTTGATGGTCCTCCCATACCTAAACTTTCCAAATAGCATAAATTCTTAAGCTAATGTGAAGTTTGAAGGCGATATCTAATGTAAATTGTTCATATGGCTTGTGTATTACGAGATATATTGCTTTGCATGATTCTAAGGACTATTTCCCCTTGTGATTGTTGGTCTTACTTGATTCTACAGCTTTGAATGACTTGGTTGACCTTGGCACACTTTGACATGGTCTCTGGAGGATGGTTTCATGCTTGTGCCCAGGACGTCATACACCTTTTAGAGGATTGTTCACACCTGAGACAGAGCGTTGGGTCCTTTGATGATTTGACATGACTTGAGGCGCCTTTTCACACCTCCTGGGCCTTGGATGTTGAGCAAACGAGCTTGGATATTGCAGATATGTCTTAATGGTCACTCAGAGAGCAAGAAGCCCCGCACCTTGGGCAGGAGACCCCAAAGCATATTAGGGTGTGGTTTGATGATGTTGCACTTGGAGATGATGGCACACCTCTTGGGAGTGGTCATGGAGCCTTCACCTATGACATCATGCACTAGCACTTGGACATTCCACACATGGAGATGATGTCATGTTTTGGATGAGGTTTGAGCCACCATAGCATGGGGGATGCTTCTTGACATTGACTTGGCACTTGATGGTGATGAGACATGACCCTTGGGTGTTGCTTGCACCTTCCATGGAGAGAGGAGGCCTTTGGAGGCACCTTTTCACCCTTTGGAGGATGATGTCATAGCCCATTGAGGCTCCTACACCACACGTGCCACCTTTTGAGGGGACTTTATGTTGTATTTTCATTGTATCATTGCATTAGAGGCCACTTGAGGGGTCAGCTTAGACCTATCTCACTTGTATCATGGATTTTTTATGTTTTAGGGCTGATTGTAGACATGTGCTAGGGTTGCCTCATATAAAGAGGCAGGCGAGTGATTCATTTGTTCAAATCATAACTCATCACTTGTGAGATCACTTCTATTGCTCTCTTCTTCTCTTTTTCGCTCTAGAGCACTTGTGCGCACTTTTGGAGGGATGATCTTGTGGATGCTTTATTTTATTTTTGGTGGATGATCTTTGAACTAGGGTTTCTTCATGCATAGCGACTTGGTTGAGTAAGTCTTCTTTGTCAAGTTTAAGTGTTTGTTCATGGTATATTATGGTGAATGCTATGTTAAATTGTTAATTGTTGCATTTTACCTTGTAAGCTAGGTTTTTGTTTGAAAACCTAGGAGGGATTAAAAGTCTTTATCCCCCTCCTTTTTTCATTTATCTTAATTTGTTGAAGAATTTAAAGACCTGGTCTAGGGATGAAAAGTCTTTATCCCCATAGGGTTATTCTTTAGCTAGTTCAAGACCTAGGGTTTATGAGTCTATAAACCTTAGGGTTTGATCTAGTTCACTTGGATATTGAATTAGACATCCTAGAAGGAAAACGACACCTAGGGTTTATGAGTCTATAGACCTTAGGGTTTGTTTTCTTGCAATATTTGATCTCGGGCTTATGAGTCTATATCCCTAGGGTTCCAAATCTTCATTTTTCTTGGCTATCTAAGTCCAAATTCAAGGTGTTTCTTGTCTCCATTTTCCCAAAGAGATAGAAGCAGCACTAGTGTACTCCATTTGCCCAAAGAGATAAAACCAACGCTAGTGTTAAGCTCTCAAGTGATACAAAACCTAAATCTATCACCGCTCTCTTGAAGCAAATTTGGTAGTTAGATAGCTAACGACTCCCTCGTCCTCAATCTAACTCAACGCTGGCAAACTATGCTAATTTCTTGCTGCTGTTATAAATGTTTGCTACAGCCATTAGGGTTTAACCATATTGCTGATAACTCATCTTTTTCATGCTCTTAAGTTCATGCAATTGTTGGTGGATAATTTGCAAGTGTTTCTATGATTGTTAGATATATCTTCATCCATTTACTTGTTGAATTAGAGCTGATTTCTTACTGCTGTCATAAGAATGTTATATGCTGAAGTACTGCAAATTTTATTACAGCACGTCTTTCTCTTTGATAACTAGGGGGCTGATTATTCAGTTGTTTAGACTTTGGTACTTGTCATTATATGCATTGGAATACTTCTCTCACATACATACAACCAATTACCTTATCTAAACTCTTTTAAATCTTTCCCATTTCCCTAGACCTAGTCTATCTTGCCAAGTGACCAAGATAGGGTGCAGCAATAGACTTGCCTCTAGCTTTCTATAGGATCCCTTGAGGTCACAAGGGAAGCCTCACATGTGTTGGATCCGCATCCATCACTATAACGAGGGAAGAACTTGCAAAGCGACTCTTTAAATCATTAGAAATTCCCCCTTATTTTCATAATTTTCCTCTTACCAAAATTTAGGGGCGTTATTGGCAACACACATACCTTCTCTTGATAGGCGCATGAAATGTTGAAATTCTGTCTGACTGGACCTATTGTATGGCATCTGTTCCCTCTTTTCAGAATTTTTTACCTGCCGAACAGTGACAAAATTTAGCAGATTCTAATTCAAATTTACATTATATATGCTACAGAACAGCATCATCTCCTTGAACATCACTGCAATGATGGAGATACCTCCTTGCCATTTGGGTCAGAAGAGAAAATAAGACAATATAGAACAAACAAGAAGTGAATGGATTCTTACTGGAGGAAGGTCTGAAATTGCATCTCCTAGAACTACTGCTTTATGAAGCTTTGGCCGATTCACTTCATCATATGCAACAGCATTACGCTGATTCCACAAAGAAAATAATTGTTTAAAGTTATAAAACATTTCATCTAGCTAGAGAATAAATCATAATAAAGCAATATATCAATAAGTATATGTGAAACCAAATACATAACTAAAGTACACTAAAGCAATCCACGACCTACCTCCCAACTAACAGGAAAACCACCTCTTACAACAACATCATGTGTTGGTAGAGGATAGGGTGGAAGATTCTGCATACAAAAATTTAGGGAAAACAGATATTCAAAAAGTGATCTTTGTGAGCTTTGAAAGGGCTCTATTTTTACCTTGAAATATTCTTTAAAGTAGCTATGCTATTTAGAATCTTAAAGAAAACAAGAATCAAGATAATGACGAACTATGTAACTAACATGATCAAGATTTTCAAAAAGCGGAAAAAACACCATGCGGCACATGTTTTTAGAAATCCTTGTAAGTTGAATGCCGAAACTTGTTAAGAAGCAAATGGAACTGTGGCATATTCTTTAATTTCTAATTATTAGCCATCAGTTATAAAATTCATCTTATCTTTCCACTTTGGTTGCAGGTCATTCTAAAAAGTCGGAGTACAAGCATACATAGAGAAAGAAGGGAAACATTTAATGAATTTATATTTACCTCCAGTGGGGAAGCACCCCACAAAAATGCCCGCATTCGAAACTGAGGTAACCCATAGCAACCAGCAACCAGCAAGCCAAGCTTGGCCTACAAAAAATAAAAAGCCTCAGCCAAATACACCTATGTTTTAACCCAACTATGTATATTCTCAAAAGAAGTGAACACATAAAAAATATTAGCACCCTTGAAATTCAATCATTGATTTTTCTTCAAAAGAGTTGCCAAATACAATATAACATAGACATGACAAACCTGGTAATGCATCTTCACAAGACGACTCAAGGCATATCGCCCTAAAAAGCCCCCAGCAAATTTAAGTATATCCGCTACATTTTCCATCAGTGTAAATCGTGGTCTTAGATAATCAACAATATCCATAAAAACAACAATTTGATGGTTCCGAGAATCGTCTAGAGGAGCATTGACATTACGAAACCGATTGAAACCACTGGCACCTTGACAAGGTGGGCCACCACAAATAACATCAACATCGCCCTAAGCATCATACAAAATGGTCAGCATATTTAACTTTGTAAGTTTTCTACAAAAATAAAAAACTAATAGACTGCCCCCTTTGAAGTTGAAAATCCTATACTACAAGGCAAACTCTTTAGCCAAATTTAAGTAATTACAGGTAGTGGTAGAATTCTCCTTCTTCTTCCAAGATTCACAAAATCCTTTAGCAGTTCCTCACAGCCCCTACAACAAGGTTTTAAAACAAGTAAAGTAGACTCTACACATATCGTGTCTGGCTACAAGAATAAATAAACCAGTTAACATTCAAAAGATTTTATTGGAAAAAGAAAGCCTGCAAATCAAACAAAGTGTCATATATGAAAAATGAAATACATACATTAGACTATCATATGGCTCCCATGTATCTTCCTCTTCTCCATATCCTCTCCATCGCACCTGCAAAAGATTAATAGATTTGTCCATTGTTATTCATACGACAAATTTGGATACAGATTTAACTACAAATTTTCTTGCAGAATAAACCGATAAAAACAGAAGCATTCTTGAGGGGTAGTGACAAGCTTAAAGAACACCTTGAATTGAAGACCATTTTTTTCATAATCATCTGTACCCCAACGAATGCCGATGAGTTCTTCCACCTCATATTCTTCATCATCGAACTCAGAATCACTCTGACTATCAGCATTGCTGGAGTTATCATGTAACTGATGTTCTGTAGTATTTGATGCTATATAATCCCCAGAATCAACGTACTTCTTGCATAGCTTTTCCCATTCTTTCAGCAACAACAGAAAATTTTCAGCTGATTCATTTCGGACCTAAAAACAAATAAATTACAACAACAATTGTGTCAACTGAACCATAAATATGATATTCAGTTCGCATTAGAGAGAATATCTTCAATAAATAAGAACCTCTGTTTCTGGGTGATTGTATTTCAAGCTGTTGCATGCAGGCTGGTTTAGGTCCACCGCCCATCTCTAAGAACAAATAGGCAAAATTAAACAACATTAGTCATGTTCAATGTTACACATCCATACAAAATAAAATAAAGAAAAACGCATCCATGTCTGAGTTATATGTTTCATTTTCCTTCGAGAAATATATTGAAGACCTTTCACAATGAAACAGGCTATATTATAGACAAGTAAACAACTAAAGGCCGCTGTCCATATTGTCAAGATCAGCCCAGCAAAATTTTCATTATTAGGGTTATAATTTTGACAAAATAGTACTTAACACGGCATATATTTTCGAGTTAAACATCTAATTTCAACTTTGAATAAAACTCTTTTGCTGAACATTTCACAGACATGTTAGCTAGCAAAGAACATTAGTTATACAGACTTCCTTAATACCAGACAACATCTTGTCGACTCAGGTAATTTTTATACCAGACATTTCTTATGAATTCGTCTTTCGTTTTCTTAATCTCAGGGTAACTTTCACAACATTTTAATTTCTTAATCTGTCTCGTCTTCCTTCTCCTTGCATCTACCTGTTTAAAATTCATGTTAAATGATATACAGCAATCTTTACCTTTTACAGCCTTCTAATGGGCTTTCCACATACATGTCCCTCCATTGAAAATTTATGATAAATGAAATACAGAAAGCTTTAGTTTTACATCCCTTTGATGGGTTCCACATAGATATACCTATAGATATGGAAACCACTTGCAGTACCTTAAATTCAGGAAAATGGTTACCAACAAACATTTCTTATAATGAAAACAGTAAAGCATAAACACGACTTCCACATAATGCCCACAAGACAGAAATTTCCACATGCAATCTTTTTTATTTGCACAGATGATAATCAAAGAAAATAATTGAAATATATCCCCCAAAGAAAACATTCACAGCTGCTGAAAATGTTATAGATAATGGTCCTCCAAAAGTTCACAATTGTTCACTTTTACAGTGTTATCACTGCTCAAACATGCATTGGCACTTTCACACTGATTGATAGAGATGCTGGAACCCTCTCTAAATCGGATGCCAGCTAGGGTCCCACCACTAGTGACTCGGTCGACTTCTTTTGCTACAAGGATGTTTCTCCTTATAGAATTTATGCCCCTATTACATGGTCTAGGGTTTTCCTGATTGGGTTCACCACCTATTTGTTAGTTTTAGCTCATGAGGTGTCTCAACATAGGCCTATGTGTCCTAGGCATGTTGATGGACACCTAAAACAGACCCAGATCAGCCTTTGTATTTCAGCCTAAGGTAGACTTAGGCTTGCAGCAAATTCATCTTTGAGTGGAATGTGGGGCCCAAGGAGAGAGGGCGCACCTCTGAAGGTGGCTGCTAGTGGAGTGTGGGTCCCTGTCCAAGGGGGGCACACCACAGCAGCCCTAAATCTCATCCATTGAGGTCAAGCCCTGGCACACATATCAAAGGGAATGGGGAGCTGCTAGGGAAATAAAAGGAGGTTGAGGGTGAGAGGACAGAACACATTCTCATTTGTGAGGTTGAGCAAGTGAGAGAAAGAGGGGCGCTTAGGCAAGAGAAGGCAGTGTGCTAGCAGCTGAAGCAGAGGGCGAGTTCTGGGCTAGTTTGGAGCAGTCAGGAGCAGTCAGTGGAGGTCAGATCAGGACCATTCTGGGCAACCAAGGAGGCCAAACTCAGGTCCAAGATAGCAGCATTCTACAGGCCGATTTCTATTTCTAGGCATTTTCTGCAGGTAGCAGCAAGCCAAATCTGGGCCAAATACTTCAGCCAACCAGGCCATACCAACCAGCTGTTGTGCAGGCCGTACTGGGCTGAAATAGTGCAGGCTGTACAGGCTGTACACTTGTTGTACTTGCTGGATAGTACTGGGCACATTGTACCTGGGCCGTACAGCAGTTTTGCAGGGCCATTTTAGCTGAGTGAGTGAGAAAGGTTGCTGGAAATTTCTGTAAGAAATTTACATTTTTTCTGTTGCTGTAATTTCTCTTGGACGCCCATAATAAAGCCCCCTCTTAGCTAGTTTTCCCCACACTAGGGTTTCCGCCCATAATAAAGCCCCCTCTTAGCTAGTTTTCCCCACACTAGGGTTTCCAAGGTAATATCTGGTGTACTGTATTTTTTATGTGCTTGGTTCTGTATGCTTCCGCTGTCATTTTGTTGTTATTTAACTCAGTTGTAGGTTACTAGTGTAATTTTCAGATTTATATCAGCAAGGATAAATTTCTGTGTTTTATAAATTACGGGATGTAATTACATATGTTGAGTTATAGGTAAAAATCAACATGGTATCAGAGCGCAGCCTCTGAGTACAGGACAGCCAAGTGACTTTCTGTGCAGACCAGCAAGGGTAAATCAGCAAGTGGGACAAAAGACTAGATAGTATAGGTGAAACAAGGCAGCAGACTCAAATGGCCAATGCAGGCTTAAGGGTTGAGGGCAGGTTGGATGGAGCCTCAAATTTTTGTCCTCGGAGGAAGCGAATTAGCTTGGTGCTGGAGAATGGGTTGTTGGAAATTGTAGAAGGAAAAGTGGCAGCCCCAGCTAATCCAATACAGCTAGCTGCCCATACCAAGAAGGGTATCAAGGCCAGAAGGATACTTATGGTTGGTGTCAAGGACCACATCATTCCACATTTGTCTAGAAAGAAGATAGCAAAGGAAATGTGGGAGGCCCTAGTAAAGCTATACCAGTCTAAAGACCAAAGCAGGAAGATGTTGCTCAGAGAGAAGCTGAGAAGCACGAAGATGG